>JAODPA010131963.1:0-16777 GCA_025585075.1 Nepenthes mirabilis | reverse complement strand
CTTTGATACATATTTAAAATTTAAATTTTAACCCGAAAGATTTTGAAACAGATTTTAAAACCTTTTAATTTAAATTTCACACATCACAGGAGCTAAAAAAAATTGAGGCTAACTTTTCATATTAAGCTTTCACCGCTCAAACTAACAATGAGTTCTTAACAAATGAGTTAAGAAAAGACAAAAATAGAGAATAAGAAAACTAGGTTTGGATATAATATTTTGGGAGAAGATTTTTTAATTGACTAGGTTTAGAATTTCTTTTTATAAGTTAATTATCGCAAAATTGAAGTTGGATCGATTGTTCATATCACTTACAGTATAAAAAATTAACTTTTTACAAATTATTTCTATTAAACAGATCACATATATTCATATCTTAGTCTTGCCAAACTCACTGTTAAAACATAGGTAATAATATTGTTTCGAACAAAAATTGGCACGATCAGAAGAGAATTTCGATTCTATCATGGTCGAATATTTCACATTTATATGAAAAATCTTAATCTCTCAAAAAGTAATTCCAAAATGAGGGTGCTTTCTCTATAATAGGGACCATATTTCTTTTCCCCCCTTTTTTTTTATGAAAATAATACTGGCCAATTCATATTAATTTAATTAACTGACTTATCATCTAACTAACATTAAGCATTGCTCTTTGGGGCACTTAAGTTCTAAGAAGGATGATTCTTACTCTAACCCTATTTTAGTATATTAGGATCAATGATCATAAGTTTAATACTAATTTACAGACGATTAAATGTTCCAAAATTTTGATGTGTCCGACTCTTATTTGCCATTAGGAACGAATATAAAGCCTGTCCTTATATTTGATACGAGGCCCCGATGGAGTGTGTACGAGTGTCGGCATCAATAATCAGAGGAGGCTGGAAGTAGTTGTGATGCCTAGGAATCTCCATGATAATTGCAGGCAACCTGTTGTAACAGTGCTTATTAATGGCAAAACATTCATAGGATGCATCTCTGCTTGACTATGCATCTGCTACAAGATTGTCCACGCCATTATTGTACTGGATTGTATACTAAAATCCCAACAAATTAGGTAAGCTGAGAAATGTTGCAAAGCTGTGCTAAGCTATTGCTCCAGTAGTCAGATGTTCAAGTCGCTCATGGTCTTCTCAATTTTATAAAAGGGGTTATGCTGGAGATGATGTCTCCCTTGCTTTCTTCCCAAAATGGATTTCTTATGAAGGCTGTAGGCCTTCCATTCTGCCATAGCACAGCTCCGATGCCCGTGCATGATGCATCAGTTTCTAATATAAGTTGGAAAGAAAAGTTGAGAAAGCCCCCAAAATAGAATATCCGCTATACACTCGAGACAGATTAAGAAAAAACAATTCCAGAGTAAGAAAACACTCACTTCGCTCTTATTTCTTTATGGTAGTGCACTCCACTCTCTTTTTCTTTTCACACACTACTGGACTTCACCACTGGAACTTCACTGCCGCAACTGTATCGTCTCACTGGACTTTATTGCCATTGAGCTCTCACACTTGTGCTCTACACTTTCTGTGCTTTCACCACATGCCTAGCATGCATATATATTGATTTCTCTGGAGACAATCTACCTAATAAGCAGGTTACGTGTGGATAAACACCTGCCACTAGCAGCTCTGCAATCTGTCACCAACTTTGTAACCTACCACCTGCACATATGGCGCATGTACTGCAAGCCATCGTGCCCTACAGAACGGCGCCCACTCATTAGAGATTGTGCATGCTCAGTCAATCTTCTCAACTGATATCCACGTGTCCAGGTCTCTAGGCATCAACCTATGTCCTTCTGCATTATTTGCATCTTGGCTATTTTGGGGAAACCGGCCATTTACCCAAACCTGGCAAAATGGCGCAATCGGACAAAACGACGCAACCGGCCATTTTGCCCCAAACCTGGCATTGTCGCATACCGGTCATTTTAGCCATACTAATAATTTTAGCCATACCGATAATTTTTTCCATACCAGTAAATCGCACGTAACTGGCAAATCCCGCGCACCTTCAACTAGTCAACTTCGTTGACCAGTCATTTTGCTTTCATCCGATCAACCTCCATTGATTGGCCATTTTGCCAATCGACCAATTTACTCTCTTTCCAGCAAATTAGCCACACCGAAATTCTACTCCTCAATTCCTCCTATAAGTCCTCGGGCCTTCTGCTACATAAAGTCCTCAGGCCTTGTCTCTGCAAGAGTTCTCAGCCTTTCTTCTGCATGAAATCCTCGAGCCTTCTGTTGCATAAAGTCCTCGGCCCTTTTGTCTGCAGCTAATTTGCAGCACTCTGCACAAACCCTGTGCAATATCTAATAACGTCTCCATTTGTTGGGTACCCACAATGGAGTGACTAACCACAACAAACTTTCCCACACGATCTTGTGGGGGTGTTGGGGAAACCTTTGCCATTTTTCCAATGACCGTCATCTTTACCCTTCAACAGTTTTCTCTCAATTGGGATTCCGTCGTCAGCCTCATCAAGCTTAAATGTCACCTTCTTCCGCTTTGTTAAATTTGGAGTAATCCTACTCCCCTTCAACTCTTTCACTGCGGTCATATCATTTTTCCTTACACTCTACCTTGGCCATCTCCTCCTGTCAGCTTGACCAATACCCCCTTTGGTCACCTTAGCACTTTCCTTGATAACACAGGCTTTCATCAGGTACTATCCTGGTCTCCTACTTTTTCTTACAATAATTAAGGCACTTTTGGTGAGTTTCCACTAGCCATCATCAAACGCCGTATTGAAACCTTATTCATCCAACTTTCTAGTTGAAATCACATTCAATTTCAAATTTGGGATATGTTATACGCCTTTTAGCACAAGCTTATTCTTGTTGCTTGTCTTCAAGCAAACATCCCCGATGCCAACAACTCTTGACGAGCCTCCATTACCCATTTTTAGTACCCTGTGACCAACGGGCGTGTAACTCGTGAAGTAGGATTTCCTCGGTGCCGCATAATATGAGGCCCCACTGTCTATCACCCAACTCATCTCCTGGTACAGCGGGCTCTGCGCTTTCCCTGTGTGGACAATCAGGAGATCTCCACAGAAAGCGACAGTTTTTGGATCATCATCATGACCCTGTTTCTCCTGAAAATCACTTCTGTCCTCTTACTCCTACCTCCCCTTCGTACAGTTCACTTTATGTGGCCCTTCTTACCACAATAGAAGCAGGTCCTCTATTGAAGCCTGGCCCGACTGTTGTTCCTTTCCAACTTGTCTCTTCCGCCTTATTCCCTCGATTTTCCTCGTCCCCAACTACTGGTTGCCACAAGCAGACTTGGTTGTGAGGTTGAGGTCTCACTGCTTTTCCTCCATATTGACTCATTCATAAGTAAGAAAGTTATGACCTCATCTAGTGTCAATGTGTCCTTCCCGAATAGTATCATCGTGACAATATAATCGTACGAGGCCAATAATGACGCCAGCAATACCAACGTTTTGTCTTCCTCCTTGATCCCCTCATCAAAGGTCAACATCTGTGCCACGAGCCGATTGAACTCATCCAAGTACTTTTCAAAGTTTTCACCTTCCGACAACCGCAAGTTATAGAACTATTTCTTCAAATGCAGTATAATTGTCAAGGACTTGGTCTTATACAAAATCTCCAACTTCTCCCAAACCTTCACTGGGTCTGATAAGCCTATGATCTCCTAGAGAGTATTATCCATAAGACACAACTTGATCGTACAATTTGTAAGATCCCTCCTATCTTACCACTCCTCCTCTGTCATATTCTCTTACTTCTCCTCCTTTCTCCGTAGAGTTTTTACTATCCTTTACAGGGTCAAAATATTCCTCATCCTTTTCTATCAAATGATAAAATTATTTTGTCTGTTAAACTGCTCTACAATGAATGGCACATTTCTCAAAAATAATGCCATCCAACCGACGATTCACAACCAGACTCTAATACCACTTGCTGGAGCAAAAGTCGGCAGGATAGGAATGCACACAAATACACAAAGGGAGAAAGTGGAGAAGCACACAAGTTTTACCTGAAAACCCTTCACAAACAGAAAGAAAAAATCATGGGACACTTAATCTACAACAAGTCCACTATATAAAAAAATAGTTACAAGTCCCCCAAGATAGAGTATCCGCTATACACCGAAGATAAACTAAGGAAAAACAACTCCAGAAGAAGGAAACACTCACTTTGCTCTTATCTCTCTATTTTTCTTCTCTCCTTCCTCTCAATGGTGGTGCACTCCACTCTCATTTTCTTTTCACATAGTCTTGGACTTCACCGCTGTAATTTCACCGCCTTAGCTATATTGTCTCACTGGACTTTACCGCCCTTGAACTCTCACACTTATACTCTACACTTTCTCTACTTTCACCACATGCCTAGCATGCATATATAATGATTTCTCTGGAGACTATCTACCGAATAGGCAGGTTGCGTATGGACAAACACCTACCACCAATAGCTCTGTAACCTGCCACCTGCACATACGGTACATGCACTGTAAATCATCGTGCTCTGCAGACTGGCGCCCACTCATCAGCAGTTACGCATGCTTAATCAATCTTCTCAACTGGTATCCACGTGTCCAGGTCTCCAAGCATCAACCCATGTCCTTAGGCATTATCTGCATCTTGGCTGTTGTGGGCAAACTAGTTATTTTACCTAAACATGGCAAAATGGCACAACCGGACAAAACCGGCCATTTTGCCCCAAACTTGGCACTGTAGCATACTGGTAATTTTGTCCATACCAGTAATTTTGTCCATATCGGTAAATCGCACACAATTGGCAAATCTCGCACGCCTTCAGCCAGTCAACGGAGGTTGACCGGTCATTTTACCAACTGGCCAATTTTCTCTCTTTGCAACAAATCGGCCACACTATAATTCTACTCCTGAATCCCTCCTTTGAGTCCTCAAGCCTTCTGCTGCATAAAATCCTCGGGCTTTATCTCTGCAAGAGTCCTCGGCCCTTCTTCTGCATAAAGTCCTTGGGCCTTCTGTTGCATAAAGTTCTCGGCCCTTCTATTTGCAGCAAATTTGTAGTACTCTGCACAAACCCTGTGTGATCTCTAATAACATCTCCATTTGTTGGGCACCCACAAAGGAGTGACTAACCCCAATAAGTTTCAATAGTTGACTATAAATCTAACCTCCCCCACGAGGCCACTTAGAAAGCTAGGAATAAAATAGGATTTGAAAGATGTGTATTCTGATATATCATCAAGGTTCAAAATCTCTCAAAGGATCCTTCATATTATCTCATTTGTTGTTTCTGATGGAACTTGTTGACATTCTACTAACATATGTATCGGAATTGTTGTTATTATAAGTCTTTTACAGACATCCTTTTTAGAATATTACATCTAATATAGCCATATTAAATAGTAAATATTTAGACCAGATATTTGCTTTGCTTTTGACAAATATGATTACAATACCTACTTTCTATTATTCTAGTTTGTGAAAGATAGGAAATATTTTTCACGTTTTTGTACCTCTTATATGGGATTGCCGCAATTTAATGGAGGAAAGTCTTACTTAGGAGAAGTGTCGGTTTGTAGGGTCAATTACTGACACAATGCATGGATTTATGAGAGTTGGGCGATCACCCATTGGAGTGATGGTTCTCTATGCCCATACACTAGATTCTGGATGTCTTCCTTTTTATTCATGAATGCTGCCATCTTGGCCATCATTTCATCGAATTTCATGTTAATCGATTGATGAATTGGCTATTTTTGCTTTGCTAAGGAGGGGAACAAGTGCATCACCCTTGAATAGAGCCATTTCTTCTTGAAGTTGGCGATGTTATTGAACTTGAGCATCTACTTGCCACTAAGCAATTGAGCTTCCATTCCTCTTCTTTTTGGGATTTGAAACACTCGTAAGATGTCACAATAGAAATAAATCTAAATTCTCCATCAATCGTTAGCAAATCTTCTATTCAAATGAACAAGGAAAATAACACATACATTGTACACAAGTTTTACAATAATATTTAATATAAAAAATTATTTTCAACCAAGGAAAAACTACGAAATAACATTCGAATAATATTCACTATAAATATTATGTTACAAATAACCCTATCTAGTAATTTTACACAATAACTATATAAATAACCAGTTAAATATAACCCTAACACATATAGTAACCCATAAAAGTAGAATACAACAAAAAAAAAGAGTAATTAATGGATAATACATACTATGCCGAATGCAAGATCAATATATGAATTTGGTAAATAATGAAACTCAAATTGGATCTCAATCAAGTGTCGAAATTTTTTTTTCATCTCTTTTCTTCATTATCTCTTTTTGTGCAACATGCCTTGTGTTTAAAATGCTTTCATATACAACCCTAAAATCATATCACAATATTTATAACCCATGGTTCTCTTGCAATTTTTCATCGGAAAACTTCCAAAGCGTTTCGCTTATGCTACGAGTTAATGGGCGACTTGCATTTTGCCACTGGAATTGCTCCTAGAATTAGCACTTAAGTCGCAAGCTTTCGAATTTCTTGTAAAACCTTCGTGCGAACATTTTTGCTCCAACAAATTTCACGTGAACCTCATATTGAATGCTCTTGTAGTATTAGGACAGACAAATTACATGTCCATTAGGTATGAAATTTATAAGAGAATAACCCAAAATTTTATTAGAGTTCGACACCCTGAATTCACCCAATCCAGTAAATTTCATCCATACCGGCATTTCAGCCATACCGGTAAATCTCATCCATACCAGTTATTCCAACCATGCCAGTAAATTTTATGCTAACCAATCATTTTGCCATACTTGGAAAAATGGCCCATCTTCCGCAACCGATCAACAAACGTTGACCGGAATCCATAATCTATCGGTCAACATGTTGACTGGTCTCTTTGCCCCCAAAGTGCTCCTAAACGCCTTCAGTCGACCAAGCGCCTTCAGCTGCTCAACATATTGACCGGTCACTTTGCCCGACCAGTCTTCTTCGGATTTCTATTCTAGCAAATTCACTCCTCCGTTTACTCTCCGAAAACCATTTCAGAGAAATCCACTCCTTTCACAACCAATCAACATCCCATTGACCAGATTCTATTTCCAATCAGTCAACCTCCCTTTGACCGTTTTCTACTACCTGATAACGCTTCTATTTGTTGAGTTACCCACAAAGGAATGGTAAAACCCTACAAATTTTCCCTCACGACTTTGTGAGGGAAACCTTCACAATTTCCCAGCGACAGTCATCTCTTACCTTTCGGCAGTTTCCCCTCAATTGAGACTCCAGCATTAGCCTCCGCAAGCCAGAATAACACCTTCATCCACTCCAATGAACCTGGAGTAATCCCACTCCCATTCAACTCCTTCTCTGCTATCGAATCATTCTCCCTTACACTCTACCATGGCAACCTCCTCCTACCACATTGACCAATGCCCCATTTGGTCACCTTAGAATTTTCCCTAGCAACATAGGCTTTCATCAGATACCACCCTAATCTCCTACTTTCCCTTGTCATAACTAAGGCGCCTTTGGTGACCTTCCACTGGTTGTCACTAAACACTGTCTTAAAACCTTCTTCATCAAGTTTTTCAATTGAAATTACATTCAACCTCAAATTTGGGGTATGTCGCATGCCTTTCAGCACGAGCTTATTCCAATTGTTTGTCCTCAAGCAAACATCTCCAACGTCAACACCTTTTGATAAGCCACCGTTACCCATCTTCAATACCACGTGGCCTACGGACATGTAACTCATGGAATGTGACTTCCTTGATATCGTATGATGTGAGACCCCACTATTTATCACCCAATTCGTCTCTTGGTATGGCAAGCTCCACGCTTCCCCTGCGTGGACAACCAGGAGATCTCCACAAAAAGCGACAATCTCTGAATCATCATAATGACCCTGTTTCTCTCGATGATCACTTCTACCCTCCAACTCCCGCTTCCTCTATAGGCAGTCCCTCTTTATGTGGCCCTTCTTGTCACAATAAAAGCAAGTTCCCTCCTGAAACCTGTTTCTTCTATTGTTCATTTTTGACTTGCTGCTTCCGCCTCGTTCCCTCGATTTTCCTCGTCTCCGACTGCTGTGAGGTTGAGGACTCACCGCTTTCCCTCCGCCTTGACTCATTAATAAGTAAGAAAGTTATGACCTCATCCAGTCTCGGTATGTCCTTTCCGAATAGCAGCGTCGTGATAATATGATCGTATAAGGTCGATAAGGACGCCGGTAACATTAATACTTTGTCTTCCTCCTTGATCTCCTCATCAAGGGCCGACATCTACGTCACGAGTCAGTTGAACTCATCCAAATACTTTTCAAAACTTTCACCTTTCAATAACCGTAGGCCATAGAATTGCTTTTTCAGATATAACCTGGTTGTCAATGATTTGGACTTATACTAGCTTTTAAACTTCTCCCAAACCTTCGCTGGGTCTGACAAGCCTATAACCTCCTAGAGAGTGTTATCCGTAAGACATAATTTGATTGTATAATTTGCAAGATCCCTCCTGTCTTGCCACTCCTCTTCCGACGTATTCTCCGGCTTCTCTTCCCTTCTCCGTAGAGCTTTTACTGTCCCTTCCCAGGTAAAAATATCTCACCATTTTCTACAAAAGGATGAAATTATTTTACCCATTGGACTGCTTCACACTGAAAAACATATTCCTCAAAGATGATGCCATCTAACCGACGGTTCACAATCAATCTCTGGTACTACTTATTAGAATTCGACACGCTAGATTCACCTGATCCAATAAATTTCATCCATATCGGCATTTCAACCATACCAGTAAATCTCATCCACACCGGTCATCCAACCATACCGATAAATTTCATGCAAACCGGTCATTTTGCCATACTTGGAAAAATGGCCCACCTTCAGCAACCGGTCAATGAACGTTGACCGGAATCCATAATCTGTCGGTCAACATGTTGACCGGTCTTTTTGCCCCCAAAGTACTCATGCACGCCTTCAGCCGACCGGCCGCCTTCAGCTGGTCAACATGTTGACTGATCACTTTACCCGATCAGTCTTCTCCGAATTTCTATTTCGACAAATACACTCCTCCGTTTGCTCTCCGAAAACCATTTCAGAGAAATCCTCTCCTTTCACAGCCGATCAACATCTCATTGACCGGATTCTACTTTCAACCGGTCAACCTCCCATTGACCGTTTTCTGCTACCTGATGATACTTCTGTTTCTTGAGTTACCCATAAGAAAATGATTAAACCCTATAAATTTCCCCTCATGACCTTGTGGGAGAAACCTTCACCTTTTCCTGGAAATCATCATCTCCTGCCTTTCGGTAGATTCCCCTCAATTGGGACTCTAGCATTAGCCACTGCGAGCCAGAATGACACATTCATCCACTCCACTGAACCTAGAGTAATCCCGCTCCCCTTCAACTCCTCTGCTATCGTATCATTCTCCCGTATACTCCACCATGGCAACCTCCTCCTGCCACCTTGACCAATGTCTAATTTGATCACCTTGGCATTTTCCTTAGCAACATAGATTTTTATCAGGTAGCGTCCTGATCACCTATCTCCCTTTGCCATAACTGAGGCGCCTTTGGTAAGCTTCCACTAGCCATCATTAAACGCCATTTTGAAACCTTCTTCATCCAATTTTTCGATTGAAATCACATTCAATATCAAATTTGGGGTATGTCGCACGCCTTTTAATACAAGCTTGTTCCAGTTGCTTATCCTCAAGCAAATATCCCCAATGCCAACAACTCTTGACGAGCCACCGTTACCCATCTTCAACACCCCGTGGACAACAGGCATGTAACTTGTGAAGTAGGACTTCCTCGGTGTCGCATGGTATGAGGCCCCACTATCCATCATCCAATTTGTCTCCTGGCATGGCAAGCTCCATGCTTTCTCTGCGTGAACAACCAGAAGGTCTCCACAGAAATCGACAGTCTATGGATCATCATCATAACCCCGTTTCTCTTGACGATCACTTTTGCCCTCCTGCTCCTGCTTCATCTGCGGGTTGTCCCGCCTTATGTGGCCCTTCTTGTCACAACGGAAGCAGGTCATCTTTTGAAACCTGTTTCGTATGTTGCTCATTTTTTACTTGCTGCTTTCACCTCGTTCCCTCGATTTTTCTCGTCCCCGACTGCTGTGAGGTTGACGTCTCACTGCTTTTCCTCTTCCTTGACTCATTCTTAAGTAGAAAAGTTATGACCTCGTCCAATCTCAATGTGTCCTTTTCGAATAACAGCGTCATGATAATATTATCGTATAAGGTCGGTAAGGACGCCAGTAACACTAATACTTTGTCTTCCTCCTTGATCTCCTCATCAAGGGCTGATATTTGTATCACGAGTCGGTTGAACTCATCCAAATGCTTTTCAAAACTCCCACCTTCCAACAACCGTAAGTTATAGAATTGTTTCTTCAGATGCAATTTGGTTATCAAAGATTTGGACTTATATCGGCTCTCAAGTTTCTCCCAAACCTCCGCCGGGTCTGACAAGCCTATGACCTCCTGGAGAGTGTTATCCGCAAGAACAATTTGATCGTATAATTCGTAAAATCCCTCCTATCTTGCCACTTCTTTTCCATCATACTCTCCGACTTCTCCTCCCTTCTCCGTAGAGCTTTTACTGTCCCTTCCCAAGTAAAAATATTTCTCACACTTTCCTATCAAATAATGAAATTATTTTACCCATTGAACTGTTCCATACTAAATGGTACATTCATCGAAGAGGACGCTATCGAACCGACAGTTCACAACCAATCTATGATACTACTTATTAGAATTCAACACCCTAGATTCACCCGATCTGATAAATTTCATCCATACTGACATTTCATCCATACCGATAAATCTCATCCATACCGGTCATTCCAACCATACCGATAAATTTCATGCGAACTGGTCATTTTGCCATACTTGGCAAAATGGCCCACCTTCAGCAACCGGTCAATGAACGTGGACCAGAATCCATAATCTGCCGGTCAACATATTGACTGGTCTCTTTGCCCCCAAAGTGCTCCTGCACGCCTTCAATCGACCGGCCACCTTCAACTGGTCAACATGTTGACTGGTTACTTTGCCCAACCAACCTTCTTCGAATTTTCACTCCAACAAATGCACTCCTCCATTTTCTCTCCGAAAAGCATTTAAGAGAAATACTCTCCTTTCAAAGCCGGTTGACTCCCATTGACCGGATTCTACTTCCAACCAGTCAACCTCCCGTTGACCGTCTTGTATTATCCGTTGACGCTTCCATTTATTGAGTTATCCATAAGAGAGTGACCAAATCCAATAAATTTAATACTTTTTGTATTTACATTAGAATGCAAAAATAATGAAAAAAGAAAAGGGTCTAAAGTCAACCCTAATTATGATATAAAGTGAGATGTATAGTCACTCTGAGAACAATTGAGGGCTGATAGGAAATTATGAGAGAGGGTGAAGGACTAGATAAAAGAATCGAGGATTGAAAGTGGATGAGAAGTAGGAAAAAAAAAGAATCGATTAAGGAATTTAAGCAAATGTCCTTTTGTGTCATTGGAAGTTGGAGTACAAGGAGGCTAGGAAATGCGATCCACCCGAAGCTAATTAATTAATTAATTGGCTCATCATCCATGCGTCCATCTTTGTGTGTATTGCAAGCATATGTAATTGTTGTCATTTTTGATGGGTTTCTTTAACTCCATATTGAACTAACGACATTAACAACCGTAAAAACAAACTTTGTTATCCAATAAGCATCTAAAATAACTTCCTATTTTGTTATTCTGGCCGACGACATAAATTACTAAATTAGTGCAAGCCCCATCGCTACTCTTGGCTTGTTATTTTTTGTTATTTTCCCAATTATTTTTATTATGTTGTAAATCACTCCCTTATTAGTCACATATCATTTAATGTATTGTTCGATGGTATGCATGATGATGCACGAGTAATGGCTTGATTGGGAAAAATAATTAAGTGGCACATAACAAGCACCTAATTTACGTATGCATAATGAATGTCCCGATTCAAGGCACCCGATAACAATCTAAGAAGTGCACATATGCACTTTATTTAGATTGGAGGCGTTTGATGTATATTTGAGAGGTGCACGTACGCATTTTGTCCAGAGGGTTTAGCGCCTGAGAAGCAATTATGTGCCAATTACACAATATGCTTGTACCTAATACACGCTTGACAGGTGCTCATGCATTGTTCCTAATATGAAATCATCATAATGTGATTTTAGGGTTCTTGATTATAGTTTTTGAGTTATTAAGCATCGGCACAGTGAGAAAAGAAAAGAGAGAAAGAAGAGAGAAGAAGAAGATTTGCTGATCAGTTGAGATACAATGAGACACTATGAGAATACCTCTATAGCTAACCATCTGAATGAATTTTGAGGGTGTGCTAATCTGTTGAGTGACATAGGTATCAAATTTGATATGAACAATTAGGCTTATGGTTATTGATCAGACTACTAGATTTATAAAAAGAGATATGGATCATCATCGCTAACATCACTCCAAACAGTATGGTGAACCTAAAGATAACAAAATATGCTATGTTGAATGAGAAAATGAGATGACGATCACAAGGCTCTAATTTCTCACACTTCAAAGTGTTAATCTCAAAGTTATAGGGAAGAAATAGAGGACGAGAATCCAAATCTGGTGAGAAGAGTCAAAATAAATCTCGATCGATGTATTAAAACCTTAAATACTATCACTACAGAAAAAAGTGACACATCAAAAAATTCCATTACAAGTGAAAGGGTGAAAATACTAATAGGAATGAGAAAAAGGTTGGGAAGTCTTGAGATGATAATTAAGTCTCAATTATTACCAAACTTGATCTTCTATTGGTTTACAAAGAAGAAGAAGCAATCAACTTGGTGGATCATGAGACAAACTGAATAGTTAACAGTGGCATATCATTCCATGTTAAGTCAGGAAGAGAATTCTTCACATCTTATACTCTTGACTATTTCAAAGTGTTGAAGATAGAAAATGAAGACGTGTCTCATATTATTGGTTGTGGCAACATGTGTTCGATCACAAGTAGTGGAATCAAGCTACTACTAAGGGATGTATGACACATCTCAAACATTCGGTCAAATCTTATTTTAGTGGACAAGTTTGATGACAAAGGGTTCTATAATATCTTTTATGAAGGGGTATGGAAGCCAATTAGAAAATGAAGACATGTCTCATATTGTGGCAACGGGTGTTTGATCACAAGTAATGGAATCAAACTACTACTAAGGGATGTATGACACATCTCAAATGTTCGGTCGAATCTTATTTTAGTTGACAGGTTTGATGACAAAGGGTTTTATAATACCTTTTATGAAGGGGTATGGAAGCTAATTAGAGGATCATTAATTATTTTCCAAGGAAAGAGGGCTTCTAATTTATATATGTTACGAACCTTAATTTCAACCAAAAATGCACACATGGAAAGAAGTGATGAGTTTTCAAACTTATGGAATAAATGACTCAACCATATAAGTAAAAAGGAACTTAATTATTTAGCAAAGAAGAATTTTCTTCATGGCATAAAAGAAATAAAGTTGCAAATTTATTGCATAGTAGGGAAACAATGAAGAGTTTTATTTCACATAAACTCACCCATGAGGACGATGGACCTTCTCGAATTAGTCTATATCGATATATGCGGCCCTCTCAAAGTGAAGGCAGTTGATTGAGTACTTTTATTTTATCATATTTATTGATAATTCAAATAAATTATGGGTATATTTGTTGAAATCAAAAGATCAAGCACTTGACGTCTTTTAACAATTTCATACATTAGTTAAGAGACAAAC
This sequence comes from Nepenthes mirabilis, assembly GCA_025585075.1. Classification (NCBI taxonomy): domain Eukaryota; kingdom Viridiplantae; phylum Streptophyta; class Magnoliopsida; order Caryophyllales; family Nepenthaceae; genus Nepenthes; species Nepenthes mirabilis. The sequence continues at coordinate 2,999 of JAODPA010131963.1, read as the reverse complement.
GGGAAAGAAATTAAAGTACATCCAAAACGATAATGGAAGGAAATATATTGGAGCATTCAATACGTATTGTCGGACGCATAGAATTTGACATTAAAGAATTTTGTCAAAGATACCACAGCTGAATGGTGTGGTCAAAAGATTGAACAGAATATTGATTTAGAGTGTTTGTTGCATGCTCTCAAAGGTAAGACTCCCCAATTCATTTTGGAAAAAATTCTTGAATGTCGTGATTTGCGTAATCAACCTCTCACCTATTTGCCCTCTAAATGCGAAGTATCGAAAAAGGTGTGGTTTGAAAATGAAGTTTCTTATGACTATTTGCATGTATTTGGATGTAAATCCTTTATCCATATCCTAAAAGACAAAAGGTCCAAACTTGAGTCAAAGATATGGCAATGTATTTTTATCAATTACAGGAAAGATAAATTGCGTTATTAGTTTTATAATCTAATAAAGAAAAAACTTGTAAAGTCAAGGGACGTGATATTCGTTAAGGATGAGACTTTTGAAAATATCAGTAAAGTGAAAAAAATTATTTCCAACAATGACAATAATCAATTTTATAATATGAATTCTAAATCATTGATACCGATGCCAATTCAAGATGAAGATGACGATTAAGGTGGTGTTAAAGGGGATAAAAATTGTGGGACTCCTACGCTTGATGGGGTGGACAATGCAAATGTGGATGATGGTACTCATCCTGATATTTCTAGACTCGTTGAGATCATCCCACTCTGACAATCTATAAGAAATCAAAAGCCCTTCTCTCACTTATCGGCTGATAAGTATATAGTATTTACCGATAATGGAGAACCTGAAAGCTTTGATGGAACAATGGAAGATGAGCACAAGTCAGAGGGATAGAAACTATATAAAATGAAATGAAATCTTTACAAGAAAATCACACTTTTGAGCTTACTAAGTTGCCAAAGGGCAAATGTGCTTTGAAGAACAAGTGATTTTTTCATCTAAAGAATGGAGAGAATAATCTGCTACTAAGGTAAAAAGCAAGATTTGTTGTGAAAGGGTTTAACCCACAGAAAGCATTGGCTTTGTGGAAATCTTTACTCCAATTGTGAAGATGTCATCTATCAAGGAAGTTGTTGGATTGGCCGCAATCCTTAATTTAGAATTTGAACAATTGGATGTGCAGACGACTTTTATCCATTATGATCTTGAGGAAAAAATCTTTATGGAGCAGTCCGATGGATTTCGTGTTAAGGAAAATGAGCATCTAGTATACTATTTATAGAAAAGCCTCTATGGGTTAAAGTAAATCTCAAGACAGTGGTATAAGAAGTTTAATCTATAATGGTGAGTTAATGATACTAAAAGATTATTTTGGACTATTATATCTTTGTGCAAAGGCTTTTAGAAGATGATTTCATCATTTTCCTACTCAATAAGGATGACTTGTTTATTATGGAGCGAAATGTCTCCTAGATCATAGAGTTGAAGTAGCAGGTTGGAAAATCCTACGACATTGGTGAAGCAAATTCTTAACATAAGAATACTTCGCGATTAGAATGAAAAGAAACTATGAATGTCTTAAGAAAGTTACATTGAAAAGGTATTTCAACGATTTAATATAGATAAATTTAAGCAAATAAGTACAGCATTGGCTAACTACTTCAAGTTGAGCATTCGACAATATCCCTCTACACTTACCAAAAAAAAGACAATATCCCTCTACACACGATGAAAAGTCAAGCATAAAACACATCCCTTCCTATTCAATTGTTAATGATTTGATGTATACCATGGTATGTATAAGATTGGATATAGCTCATGCGGTCGAAACAGTCAATTAATTCCTTTCCAACCATGGAAAGCAATATTGGTCCACAGTAAAGTAAATATCAAGGTATTTTTGAGAAACTTTCAAGATATTTATATATTTTAGAAATGATAAACCACTTCTGATTGTGTATACTGATGCAGACATAATTGGTGGCACTGACTCTTTGAAGTCCACCTTAGGGCATCTAATTATGTTTGCGGGAGGAATAATTTCATGACAATCTAAACTATAAAAATGTATTGCTCTCTCTGCTACCGAAACAGAATATATTACTATAATAGAGGTAAGTAAGAAAATGCTATAGATGAGAAAGTTCATCAAAAAATATGACTTCAAATAAGAACGATACATGCTACTTTATGACAATTAAAATACTATTTACCTTTGTAAAAACTTATTATTTCTTTCCCAATCAAAATATTTTGATATCAAATATCATTCGATAAAGATTGTTATTGATTTGGAGTTACTAAAACTTAATAAGGTCAGAATTAATAAGAATAAATCTAACATGATACCAAAGCAATGAAAAGGGAAAAGTTTAAAAGTTAACAAACTATAGTCAGGATGGTGATGACCCCTACGAAATCGTAAGGAAACGTTTCTTGGGTTGTGAATTACTCCATTATAAGTCCTATATCCATTTGATATATTGTTCAATGGCACGCACAATGATGCACAAATAATGGCCTAATAAGGAAAAATAATTAAGTGGTTCATTACAGGTGCCTAATTAAAAAATGTCCGTCAATTGTATAGATTCAAGGCACCCAATGAGCACTGAGAGACATATATTTGCACTTTATCCAAATTGGAGGCGCACGTGTGCATTTTGTCTAGAGTGCTTAGTGTCTAAGGGGCACTTATACACTGATTACATAGTATGCTCACACTTGATGAATATCTGAAGGACACTCGTACACCATTCTTGAAATAAAATCATCTTGATACAGTTTTAGGGTTATTCATTATGGTTTTTGAGTTATTATGTGCCAGCATAGTGAAAAAATAAAGATAAAGAAAGAGAGAGGAGAGAGAAGAGAAAAATTTGCTCATCCGTTTAAATCTCAAATTGTGTATTATTTTTCATTAATATTGAGTATGTTATTCTTATAGTTACGAAGTATATTTTATCGATTATATTTTTTTTTTATCATGTACTTTTTGTTATTTGAACTCATTTATTACAAAATAT
>JAODPA010131952.1:0-16777 GCA_025585075.1 Nepenthes mirabilis | reverse complement strand
AAGTAATAACAAGCATAAAAAGTAACGTAATAAGTAATAAAGACGTGTTTTCCGTGACAAAGGAAAAACTCAATAATCGTGGCTATCGAGAAAAATTCTCTGAGTTTTAACGGTCAAGGAATATAACCACTATGAAAATTAACTTACAAATCGAATTATACAGATGTGCTAACCTAATCGACTTACCAGAAAATTAGGGTAAATAAACATAAGACCAATACATATGAAGGGGATCAAAAACACGATTTAAATTATAACTATTGGGATATGCACACTCGGGTGCACCTAGGGTTTTCTTGGAACGCACTGTGGCACTCGAGCGAGGGCTAGGCGGCCCTTGAGTATGCCTGTTTTGGAAATAGCGTTTGAGCGTGGGTCGAGCGATCTTCGGGCACGGGATTACTAGATATGGCGCTCGAGCGTGGATCGAGCTTGCCTCGACCTCAACTTCTCAGGATTCGGCTCTCAAGCGAGATTTGAGTGTGCCTTGAGCTCCGACGCTCGAGTACACCGGGGGAGGGGCAATAACAATCCCTAACTAGAAATCTAATAAAGATCTTCCAAGCATGTGAAAATGCACTGACAAACAACCAAAAAAGTAACCCAATATGGTCACGGAATATGCCAACAAAAAATGCAACTAACATTTATCATACTGTCAACTATAAAAATAATTACGGGTTATGTTATCGTTTTAAAATAGCTGATATAATATGTACTATTAGCCTAATCACTAATATCCTATACTAATTTTTCTATGATCATAAATATTTAAGATTTGAGTTTTTGAACAATCAAACTTTAAAGGTATAATCTTATCATAATTTTTTAATTGTATTTCATGGGTGTAGTCATGACACGAGCAGGTCCAACAATTATCCCACTTAACAGTAAGACCCAATGCAAAACAAAGCTCAGGAAACCACCCGGCCAGCCTATCTACCCACCCCGTCGGCTTAAGCTCGTTTTCACTCTACAATGGACCCTCAAAAGTGAGTTTTGTCTGCCACACCGGGATTTTTCGCTTTTTCCTGTTTTTATTATAGAGATGACCCCCTCAAAGATGGCAAAAAGTACTGGTTTTGCTGCTAGGTGAGATAGATAAGTTTCGAAATGAGACCCCACTCCCTAAGGAAAATGAGCTTGGGGGATTTCGCCCATAGGTGAGTTAACACTTGATCGATTCCAAGGTCCAGCTATTGAGGGAAATTGGGCTTTAGTACTTTTGCCACTATCCACTACGAGTAGGCTCAAGGGGGTAAAACGAGCCAGTACAAACAAACAGCTTCTATAACTTAGCCAATTACGACCCAAGTTAACCCTCCAGCTCAGCAATAATAGTCTGGCAGTGTGAAAAACGCTGGTGCGGTAGCCACTAGCCAATGGTGATCGAAGTCAACCCTGAAGAGCCACCTCGCTCGCCTGCCAGCAACAATTCCAGCCAATCAACGCCAAAACAGTCTGGCCAATGTCGACCACAACCCGCAATGGTCACGTCACCAGCACAAGGTGACAATTGACATGGCAGCCACGATCATCGCTGGGACAGATCGGCAAATATTAGCTAGACACTTGTCACGAGCCTTGGTGACAAAGCCTTTTCCATAAAATATTATAAATATCATTCGCCTTCATAGGAAAATCAATCAGTCTTTGAAGGAATCAACCCTCAAATGAGATACAAGAGTAAAGAAAGAACCAAACTCTCTTTCCTTAGCACACTTCTTTCTTTTCTTTATTAAGCTCTTTCCCGTCGAGTGCATCCTAGTAAGTCACTCACTGAGTGTAATCCTTTAGAGCCTTATCCTTTGAACACCTCAAAGTCGCTCCCTGTCGAACACATTATAAGAGCTCAGTCCTCGTCTCACATCCCCCACATACATGCATCTTTGCATTCGCTTACATCCTCTCATTTTCTATTTCATTGGAAGATTTCTAATTTCAGTATCGGAGGATAAATTGGAGAGCGAGTCCCGCCAACCTATTGACCTCTTATTTATTATTTATGGTATAAAAAATTCAGGTTAGTAGAGACAAACTGAACCCGCCCTGTGAAAGATCGAGTGGCTCTCTGATTCGTACAATAATTCGAATCTTAGGATGTATCATTGGTACCATCTATGGAAACAACATAAAAGTCTAACCACCAATCACCGCACTAAAAAAATCAAATATGGTGAACACTAAAGCATAGAACAGTGTGCCAGTAAGGGACACGGCCACCCAAGGCGACGACCCCTCCACGGGTAGCCACGTAGGTGAGCATCCAGAGCCCAAGTCCATATGCTGCCTAGGAAGATGTGAAATGTGTTTGAAATACTCCAAAGGATCAACAACCATATGGACAAGCACTAGCTAGGGGCTCCTGCCCCCATCGCACAAGCATTGACTTCAAAGAAGAAGAGCCGAAGGCCGAAAGAACTGGTCGAGAAGACCCCACAATCCGACGATGCTGTTGCCTAGGAGGCCTCTAGCAATAGGGCTTGGATGTAACCAGAGGGTCGTCTTAACCACGGGAGTAAATCCCTAAGCAGCAGAACTGTCGCTACTCTCGTAGTGACCGAAGGCTCTCGGCCTAAGGAGAAGCCTCATGCAGCACGCAACCACCACGGGTTGGGAGTCGCGCGAGCATGCACCCCTTTCCAAATCACTCAGAGTTGATGACCTTCCTCAATGTTAAGATGGTCTCATCTGCCTCCCGAATGGAAGATAAAGTGGAAAAGATATGACAGTGCGTCTTCAAGGGTGATGCCAGTAGGATGGCCATGGACCTAAGGAGGTCAACTTTCACAATTGAAATTGGCACGCAGTCGCTCCCCTTCAAATTCAAGATGCAGGTCCTCGAGCCGTACAATGGAAGCACCAACCCAATGGATTATCTAGACCACTTTCACACTCTACTGAGCTTCTAGGGCCTGGGTGAAGGTGTCATGTGTCAATACTTTCCTTTGACTCTCAAAGGGGACACGCGCCTCTGGTTCTACAGTCTCAAGCGGAACTCTATTTGATCATTCAAGGAGCTTGTCGACTATCTCCTGTCTCAGTTTGCCTCCAACCGAAGGGAGGTATAACAACCATTGCACTTAGTCCAACTTCGACAATGACAAAACAAGAGCGTGAAGTGCTTCCTGGCAAGATTCACTATCGAGACCCGAAGGATATCTGGGCTCACTGACCAAGTGAATCTTAGTGCCTTCATCCCCACTCTGGGGTCGACGACTTTTTCAAACACTTGGCCCACCAAAACCCCCTAAGTTTTTGGGAGATTGAGGTGATCGCCCGAGCCTACATAGCAGCCGAGGAAACCAACAAAACCAAGTGATTGGAGCACGCAAACCGGCCGACAGAGAGGCTGGCGAATGAGAAGTAGAGAAATGGGGATGATTACCATCCCCAATGACCACATAAGTAGCTACGGGTGGACCCTAGCGTCCGGAAAGAACTTTGACCGCAAACCCTGATTCCTCTAACCGACACCCGCACAAATATCTTGATATAGATTCAGTATGAAAAGTTCTTGAAATGACTCAAGGCGTCGACGAACCCAAAGGTAGGGGACCGAACTAAATACTGTCACTACCATCAATCTCTAGGTCATAACACCGAGGATTGTTGGACTCTACAAAAGGAGATTGAAAACTTGGTCCATTAAGGACACTTGACAAGGTTCCTGTGAAACTCGAGATAGGCTCCCATGGTAGCAGAGGAAGATGCACAAGAGTAGCTGAGGAATCAAGTTGCAGTCGGGGTTGTTAGCATGGTGACGACCAAGCCTGCCAAGGGCAACATCCCGGACTGACTGGAGATCAGTTCCAACAGTAAGAAGCTAAGGGTAGGGGCCAAGACTGATATCATTAGTTTTAATGATAATGATATGACTCATGTAATGACTCTCCATTCAAACCCTCTACTTGTGTCTACTCTCATTTTGGACGATACAATAGACTATCAACTGAAAAGAGTTTTCATTGATAATGAAAACTCTTGAAATTTGCTATATCATGATACATTCTTAAAATTTAGACTAAAAAAAGCTAGATGAAGCCGACTGAATGACCATTGTACAGTTTCAATAATGAACCAGTATTCATACAAGAAGCCATCCAATTTGAGGTCATGCTAGGGACGTATCCACGCACAGCCTCTCGGATGCTCAGATTCCTAGTCGTCGACCTCCCATCAGTTTATAACGACATCCTGGGGTGATCCTGCCTGACCACTATTGGGGCAGTGATATCAGTCTCACACTTAAAAATGAAATTTTTGACACCATGCAGCATTAGGGAAGTTCTGGACGACTAGGTAAGACACCGGATGTGCTACTTGTCCCAAGTTGCTCTAGTAACCCTTAGCCAACCAATAGAAGATTTTGACTTCTGAGACAAGGCTACCCTACACTAGACCTAATTGGGAATCAACTTATCAAATTCCATTGGACCCCAACAAGCCTGAGAAATTCATACACATTGATAGCTCCATTCTGGGCCCCATTTGTGACCAGCTCATAACCTACCTTAGGCAGAATTCTAAAATCTTTTTCTGGACTCCTGCTGACATGTTGAGGATATCAGTTAAACTAATGGTCAATAAGTTGGACCTCGATCCCAATCACAAGCTTGTCCGGCAAAAATGTAAGAACTACTTAATCAAAAAGCTAATCGCCATCCACGAGGAAGTGAAGAAACTACTTAACGCAGGGTTTATCAGAGAGGTCTGATGCCCGTATTAACTATTAAACATCATTCTTGTCAAAAAGAGTAACGAGAAGTGGTGGATGTGTATAGATTTCACTAATAAGAACAATGTCAGCCCCAAGGACAGCTTCTCATTAGCGAGGATTGACTAGCTGGTAGACTCCACTTTCGACCATGAGTTACTAAGTTTCATGGATACCTACTCAAGTTACAACCAATTTAATATGAGTCCGGAGGATGAGGAGTATACCTCATTCATGATAGATCAGGGGACCTGCTACAATAAGGTCATGCCCTTCTATTTAAAGAATGTTGGCGTTATTTATCAGTGACTCGTAAATAAGATATTCAAAACCCAGATTGGTCAAAATATGGAGGTGTATGTGGACGACATAGTCAAAAAAACAAAGTCACTGACAACCACATTCGCGACTTAAGTGAGACCTTCGAGGTCCTCCAGGCTCACTGAATGAAACTCAACTAGGTCAAATACGCGTTTGAAATGACATCCAAAAAATTCTTGGGTTTCATCATATCTCAGTGGGGCATTGAGGCAAACCTTAAGAAGATAAGGACCATCCTCAACATGAGTTCTCCTCAAACCATGAAGGAGTTCTAAAAGCTCACCGGGAGGCTCGCCGCCCTCTCCTGATTCTTGGCAAAATCGGCAGAGAAATACTAGGATTATTTAAGACTTTAAGGGGGATCAAGGCGGCTAGTTTTCAATGGACGGCCGAGTGCGACGCTGCATTCTAGGAATTCAAGGAATACTTCTCTAACCCTCCTCTCTTGACTTCGCCCCTGAAAGGTGAGGAACTGTACTTACACCTGGCAGTCTCTGGCACGACACTAAGCATGGTTCTAATTCAGCAGCAATTTCGCATGCAATAACCCGTGTATTACATCAACAAGGTCTTGATCAACACCAAGAGCCACTACTCATATGCCGAAAGGATCGCACTAGCCCTCGTGTAATGTATCAATTTTTGGAGACCTTTTTATCATCAAAAAAATATACAGACCAAATTCTTCTGTGGCAGAAAAGATGAAGGAGCCCTTACAAATGTAATCCGATCAATGCCTGTTGACCAAAAAATGTTAAAGGTAAGTTAATCCAATCAACGCCAGTTGACCGGAATATGTAAAAAGGAGCAACTAAATTCGGTCAACGCTAGTTGACCGAAAACACGAAAGAGAAACTTAATCCGGTCAACGATAGTTGACCAGAAATGATGAAAGAACGATTAAAAGAATTGAAGGCGAATCGGGTAGTTGTTGACCGGTGCCAAGATGGAGGCCGGGAGTATTGAGACAAGAGAAAGCCGTGAAAGGAAACATATCCGGTCAACACTAGTTGATCGGAAATAATGAGGGAGCCTTTATAAAATGTAAAGTTAGGATCACCATGTCTAAGTAGGTAATCGATTTTCAACCACACCCGAGTGGTTGACCTGCCCTACTTACTACCGTTAGACCAAAGGCCTATAAATAAGAAACTAGAGAGTGTAAGGAAAAAAGGTTAGGAGAAGGCTCTCGACCGAGCTTCTTAATGAAAAAATCCAGAATTCCAAGCCGAAGTGAAGAGATTCAGGCAAGTGTATCCCCTATTTTTAAGCTAATAGTTTAATGTAAGCGTACTCATCTTTTCTTCAATTCATATTTGTAAAACAAGAATACCTTCTTTTGATGAATTTATGTTGAGGTATGCCATGATATTTGCTCTGATCATCTAAATTAAACAAGAGTTTCTGATAACGTTATGTTTAAAAGAAGCTATATTATATGTTTTCATAAAGATCTCCGATTAACCTTCCTTACTTGCATGAAGTCTGGCCACGAACAGGTTGTTAAGATATCCAATTATAATATACGTAAAATGACCTTCGGCTTTTATTAAAAAGACCTCCGACTTTTGTTAAAAAGATCTTCGGCCTTTGATAAATAACCTTCGCTTTTTTGACATAAGACCTCCGGCTTTGATAAATGAGACCTCTGACACTTTGATAAAAGATCTTCGATTTTAAGACGTTAAAGGAAAGACTATTAATATCATACGAACTTCAGTTGTTTGAAGTTAAAAATGAAGGCTACAGGAACAAGGAAAAATGTGTATAATCCGGACAGTAAGTGGAACTCTATGTTATTCGACTTTTGAGATATGATAGATGGCCATTGAACTACATGAACTTTGATCTAAGTTTCTGTTAAGCTTGCTATTAAAATTGGGTGAAGGATATTGAAGTGACACTCAAGGACTACCCCTGAGCCATGGGGGAAATTCTAGTGGCAAAGATTTATGGACTACGGCCCCATATGCCAGGTGAAAGGTATTATCGCCCGCCTCTGGAAGTATAATAGGAGGATACGATCTTAGGTTGTGGGGTAGTACACAGCCCTTCCTCGATATTGTCCGCTCCTATCCGGTCCCTAAAGATGATAAGTATTCTACATAGTTTTACGATTCTTATGATGATAAAGACAAGACAACTAAGGATAAGAACGAAGATTTCTAAACTTAAAGAAGAAATGACGTAGTGAATTTCTTACTCGCATGCTAAGCTTATGTTATAGTCCACTAGTTTAATCTGATGATATATATATTAATGTTTTTCGCATGTGGGTACCTTGCTAGGTTTTGTAGCTCAATCTTTCTATTTTTCAGATGATGAGAAACTTATGGAGGATGAAATGGAATAGAGTCTTACGGAGTAGCTAGACAGCATAGCTGGCTGGAGTAAATCAGTGAAGGAGCAAGGGAATTGATGTGTTCACTTTTGATATTTTGGGAAAGACTTGTAAAATATTGTAAAATTAATGGATATTAGTATGTTTCCGTATTACTATATGGGAGGATGAAGTTTGACATTTCTAGTAGCATCTCAACTCATGTCAAGGTCTTCGTATCTAACTAACCTTAACGCTGGCCAGTCAGGTGAGAGCATAAAACTTTGATGGCCAACACAAGGAGTTCGGCCTTAAGTGACCCTGTGCACGCAAAATTCCAAGATAAAAACAGAAGAAAAGAAAGAAAGAAAATTTTTTATGTCCACCTAGTTATTCAAAATGTTCGTAGTTATACCTTATATGTTCGATAGGATAGGATTGACGGCGGCCGTATGTGGTGGAATATGTCCGGTCCGTCACACCTCGTGTACTCCGCTAGAAAGCTGTGCCCTTACTTCCAAGCGTTCAAGATTGTCGTCTTGACTGACCAGCCTTTGAAAGAAATTTTGTAGAAGTCAAACACATCCAGGCAATTAGTCAAATGGGTCATAGAATTGGGCGAGTTCGATATAGAGTTCCACCCGCGGAAGGCGATAAAGAGTCAGGCCATCGAGGACTTTATAGTCGAAATGGCGACCCCAATTCCAAACAACCCTGAGCACACTGGAGATGCAGACGAGAAGGAAGTTTTGACTTGAACCCTACACGTTGACGGATTATCAATACAGGCTGGCAGCGGGGTAGGCGTAGTTCTAAGAACCCCAGACGGGTTGAAGATAAAATATTTAGTGACCCTTGGATTTTCGATGACCAACAACATCGCTGAGTATAAGACACTATTTGCCGGATTTCAGGTAGTGAAGGAATGCTTGGCTAAGTCACTTGTGGTTTACAATGACTCAAAGTTGGTTGTTAATTAGGTCCAAGGGACCTTCAAGGCGAAGAACCTTCTACTTGCAAAGTACCTCACCAGAGCAAGATCCTTGTCTTGGGTGCTTAGCAAAGTCGAAGTGGTGCAATCCTAAGGACAAAGAACTGGAAAGCTGACCAATTGGTCAGAGTAACGACAATAGGGAGCCAAGAACAATATGCAAAAAATATGCGGGAAGTCCTAGCCATCCCAAGCATTGACGACCCTGAGCGAAAGGTGCTACAAATGGTCGACGATGACAACTGGATGACCCCTTACTGAAGGAACCTAGCCGACGATATCCTACCCAAAAGCCCAGAGGAGGTCAAGCGTGTAAAGAAGACAGTCGGGTGGTACATGATCATGGATAGGAGGTTATACCTCCGTGGGTACTCAATCCCTTATATGAAGTGCCTCACACCAGAAGAGGCTGAAAATGCACTGGGCGATGTGCATCTCAGCTATGCGGCTCATACATCAGAGGCAAGAACCTTTCTTTCAAGATCATGTGGTAAGGGCTATACTGCCCATGATGAAACGCGATGCCACGGACTCTGTCAAAAGGTGCAAAAACTGCCAAATCCATGGGAGTATGAGCCATTAGTCGCATATGGAATTGCAAAGCTTGCAAGCACCCTGGTCATTCACATAGTGGGGGCTCGACATACTCAACCCTATACCCCTAGCATCCGGGCAGAGAATATTCGTCATAGCCAGTATTGACTATTTTACCAAGTGGGTTGAGGTGACCCCGTTGGCATGGATCATTGAGAAAAATGCAACAAAATTTGTTCACCAAAGTATCGTGTGCCAATTTGAAATTTTTAAGGTCATAGTGATCGATAATGGTACCCAATTCATTGACAAGCAATTTGCTAAGTACTGTGCAAGCTTACATATCAGGTTGATTCACACATTCGTCGCCTACTCACAAGCCAATGGGCAAGTTGAAGTGACAAACTGAAGCGACAAACTGAAGCTGCTGCACGGGCCAAAGACGAGGTTGGAAGATATAAGGGGCTCCTAGGCGAATGAGTTATCATCCGTGTTGTGGTCATACCGAATGACGCCGCAGGAACAACCCATGAGATACCCTTCAGTCTATACTACAAGACCGAGAAAGTCATCTCGGTCGAGGTCGAATTGCCCAACCTTTGGGTTAAGTGCATTGACCCAACCAGCAATTTTCAGAGGCTTAGGGAGCACCGTGACCTGCTTGAAGCAGCTTGAGATGCAGCACACCTTCGGATGGCAACTTATCAGTAGCGAATCACATGATACTAAAATAAGAGGGTAAGAGCCCGCTGATTTGAGGTGGGGGACCTCGTCTTATGGAGCGTAGAGGTAACCGACAAAACTACCAATATGAACAAACTCTCTCTAAATTGAAAGGGACCATACCTTATCTTGGCAATCCTCTAGAACGGTGCATACAAGTTATGTACCCAGAATGAAAAGTTTCAAGGACATTGAATACTATCCACCTCAAGATATACTACCAATAGGCTTTAGCCATGCCCAAATAAGTTCAATATGCATTATCCCAAATGCTTGTAAATGTATCGCATTTTGATTAATAAAATTATTGCTTGCTCATGTGTACTTGTTCATGTGAATGCATGCGTATTTGTCATCTTATAAAAGCAAGTGACCTATAGTGGCCCTAAGTCTGGCGGGATTCGTCCTGGCCTACTTCACAACTCTTTGGTAGTAAAAAAACCTCGACCCGAGCCAAGTAGCCCACTAAGCAGTCGAACTTTGAACCTTGGTTTCTCACACAAGTGGCCCTTCTGAGGCCGAAAACTCAGGCCTAGGGGCTCTAGGAGCTCCTAACCAAACTGCCACTAAAACCTTAGGGGGTTTCTACAGTAGTGTGCAACGACCTCCCTCCAACAGAGAAAGCACCCTCAATTAACGTCAATTAGCGGATTAGGAACAGATGTGCATGAGCTATGACATCCTTGGACATGACAGAGCGTCGATACAATAATGTGTGAGTGACGGCCTACGACTCCACCAAGGCCCAGTCGCTATGGCCATGAAATCCAACTAGCCCTAGTGAGGCTCACCCTCGGGCATGCAACAACATCCTACTTACTGGACAAAGCACCCCACAAAATAAAGGTGCTATGACATTCCCTCCCCAAGGAAACGAGCACAACCGAGCAAATGTGCCCAATACAAGCCTAGTGACGATAGCTACAACGCTTAGCCGGTCAAACAAAGGAAAGAAATTCCACATGAAAATACAAGCAAACAGTCACAAAAGTCACAACAGTATAGCTGATTTCATTACAATGATTCCAAATGTACAAGATGGGCCATTCACCAAAACAATAAAAAAAACAACAACCAAAAAGGGAAGGTTAGAGGAGCCTGGCGATCCTAAGAAGAGTGGCTCGACGGCTAAAGGCTGCTCAGTTGGAAGGACAAAGGTCTGGCCATTCCTTCGGTAGGGACTAGTAGATCTAATTTCTAAGTGGCACAGGCATTCACGAAATGAAGAACGGAGACAGGAAAGTCTGGGGTCACCAGCAGTACCACTCGGCGATAGAGATGAATGTCATCCTAGTACTTGCCGTCTAACACCTTGCCAAACCCCTCTACCGGAATGGAGGTCCTTAGCTGACCATCAAGCCAAAAGTAGTGCCCATGAAGAAGGAAGTAGTGCTCCTGAAACTTGCAGAGCAACTCCTCAAGGGAAGTGATCTTCACCCCAGGCTTGCGTAGCTCACATTCGAGGGCCTGAATCCGCTCCTCTCCTAACCTCACCCGCTCGGCCACTACTATAAGCTCTCCCCCATTGACGTTTGTCCAGACAAGATTGCCGATGGCCACCAAAAGTTGGAGAGCCCTCTCCTATACCTGCTAGCAGGAATCACGTTAGGCAGATCGAGATGAAAACAAAGAGAGGAAAAAGAGATGCTAAGAGAGTACCTCCGCAAAGGAAAGCTCCTCTAAGGCCAGACAGCTTGGGGCAACCTCAGGTGACCCTACAGCCTCCTCGGCTCCAGCAATCCTGCCTCCTTCAGACCCTCAAAACATGGGGGGTGGCGCCACCGTCTCATCCACGGCATCCCCAATAGCAGTCGCCTCCAGGACTCTGTGCTCCGAAAGGTCACAGGGAGGCACCTCAGCGATCTCGACTACCTCAGAGGGAGGTGCATCGACGACAATGATCACCTCAGAAGGAAGCTCCTCAGTGACCTCAGTGTCTTCAGCAACCCCCTCGACTCCATCAGCATCATCAGCCAAACTGACAACTACTGCCGCAAGAATATCACTGGACGCCTTTGTCGCACAGGTGGGCACCTCATCTCCTCCCATGGAGACTTTGATCACCATCTCAGCTGCAGCATCCATCATCCAATCTCCACAGAAGGTCCTTCAGTGGTACTGGCAAAAATATCGAGTGCTAACTCCCTACACAAAAGGTCGGTGTCGACCGGGACCCCATGTTGTGCCAACACATGCGTGGAGATCAACTAGACTCTAGGATCGACCTCCTAAGAGCCTGAAGCCGGTGCAAGAGTCGCCAAGGCTTGGCACCCTCTGCTCCCCCAATAGAGCCAGATGCCTGGCCCGAAGAAGAGGCAAGAGTAGAGGTCATCCTCCTCGAAGTCCTGTTGAACTGCCGCACCCGCTCCAACTCGGCATCATCCTCTCCAAAAGAGAAGGCAGAATCCAAAGAACTATCATCGGAGGAGGAATGACATCACTTCGCCGGCCAGTTGGTGGGGTCTCGAATGACCAACACCCTAGGCTTCCTCTAACTAGCGCTTGTCTCCTCAAGGGTCAACCCTCATGCTGCATCAGCAAAGGCCTCTGCGGTCAATTAATGCCCCCTCTCCTGGAAAGTGGTGGCATTAGCCAGGATGAGGTTCACCAGAGCCTTCTCCCTAGTCTTCTCACTCTCATCTAAGGACTTGGTGAGACCGGGCTATACTCTCCCCTACTCATTGGAAATGGCCTAGATAGAAGGAACCGCCAAGTAAAAAATAACAATCTTTCCAGTGCTTGATTGAGTTGGGATTCACCCCTTTGAAGTTAAAACTGATGCAAGAAGACAACAAGATCGAGTCCGCCTTCTGAGAAAAGGTAAAAATTGCTCTCACCAATATGATAGTGAACTTGCATCCATGATAGTGAGAAAAGATATAAAGAGACACCAGATACCAAATGGCATTGGACATAAGCCTCGCCACCAGCACCCCCAGAGCCGTAAGAATTACATACAACTCCGACGGTATTAGGAAGAAAAGTCCTCCCTGCAAGTGAATCTCATACACTATAACAAAACCTTCTAATGGATACCAAGCCCTGTCGACTTCACCTGGCAACAAAAATGTCGTGCTCATCGGAATCTCAAACTGAGAGTAGCGATTGGATATTTCCGACAGTGAAAATCGATCGAATTGCTCTGACATCATCAAAACCATGGCTAGTGAAATAAGTAGAGGAAGTGGACAAAGAGAGGTTCACAGTGGTTTGAAGAAAAGAGCAAAATGCGGGAAATGATGAGGAGCACGCGGTTTAAATAGGCAAAAACCTGATCCCAAAAGGACATCACATGGAAAGTCAAATGGCCGCCCTCATGATGGCAGCAACATGTGTCAGCCCCATGAGGCGTTGCAACTCGTTCCTTCCTGTCATCGGTTAAGAAAATCTGACACCTCGATTTCCTGTGCATAGACACCATACACCAGCAATGATACCGGTCAATCAAACCGTCCTACCAGTAATAAATGCAAAAAATGTAGGCCCCTAGGGATGTATTCCCCGTTAACCGAAGTGGCAATCATGACAACGTACAGCCTTGTCAAAAGCCTAATGGCCTAAAGATACGGCGCTTATCATACGACATTGCTCAAGGTAATGAAGGTAATCGATTAAAATAAAATTCCATCATTACAATCGAGGGCATCTACCAGCCTAAAAAAAAAAGAAAGAAAGAAAGAAAGGAAAAGAAAAAAAAATCCTGCCTACAGCCTGCTAAAATGGCCACCTCAAGGTTTTCGATAGTTTGGCCCAGACTCCTGACTATCCGCCAAGACACGAAGGGTTAGGGATCACCCCTAAGCTGAGCATGATCATGTCGAAGGTTAGCAAGCTTCCATCGGGTCCTCTCAAGCTCGTCCTTAAGGAAAGTTATCCGACTCAAAGCCTGAGTGTAAATCTCCAAAAGCTTTCGGTAACTTTCCCCAATGCCTGGCCTATTTGACGGCTCCTCAAGGGACGTCTGTGAGTCAGAGGAGCTGCCTTCCTCTAATGAAATCTCTAGCGACCCTCCAGCTAGGGCCCTATCAAAAACCCAGTCCTCAATAATGTGAAGGACGTCAAGGTTCCCTACAACTAGCGTCGTGAGCGATTGGCCCATCTCTGCCTCATGCAGCAGGAGGTCTGCATTGTAGAATCTGTTGACTCGGCCCCACTAGTTTGGAACCCGCTAGTCGAAGTCGACCTCCAAGAAGAAGAAACAAGACTGTCAGCCCTCTGGTGACCCTGGCCTCGCACCGCTCAGCTGGAACCAAGCACGAGGAACAAAGGAAACCCAGTCACCCTCCCGTCTAATTTGAAGGAGTATCTTCAGGGTCCAAGCATCTAGGGTGACCCCCTTGGCACCGAAGGCAAACAAGGTAACCAAATACTGAACATCGTCCTGGAGCAGGCAGGCAATGGGGATCCCTAGGGACACCAGAATCTCACAAAGTTGCCTCTGAACCGGGATCCGTAGGCCAACTTGTAGATGCTCTTCGTAAAGGGTCAAGAAACCGCGAGGAGGAGAGCAAGCTGCATCACCAGCACCAAGGACCACGTATGGGATAAAGCCATGAAAGTATCCTTTGCTGATCAAAATCCCCACGTCTCGGTCGAACATGGTCGATCAGATGGCAAAGACACTATGGGAAGCTATTTAGGAGTTGCTCAAGTTGGCAATGAAGTGTAGCTAGTTAAAGCAATAATGCCCTCAAAAAGGTGAAGAAATGGCCTAGGGGCTAGTTCTTAAATAGACTACGCCCCACCAGAAACGACATCGTACGAAGGCATCAAAGCGACATGTCCTCTGTAGCAACAGCAACACATTGTGTCATCGTGTAACCCCGTATCCTTTTGCTATAGTGTCATCATGACCTCACGGCACAGCATCTACCACAACCATCAATGCGCAGCAACGTTTTGATAGACAAGACTGTGACCCCTAGACGCTCCATTTTTCAAGACAGAAAGTGGACAGTGCACAGCCCTGGCAGGCTCAACACCGATCTGCCCAGCTAGCCTCCCAACCTGGCACTTGGGATGGCCAACCAAGAAGCTAATTGTAGAAAGACCGAGCCACCAGCTGCCTAGTCCGTTTGACTATCGAACGGCGGGTCACACACAATGGTACGACGACACTCCAGTCAATAAGTCATGCAACAAGATAAGAAGACAAGATTCCATAGGCTCGAGAAGAAGGAAAACACTCAGTGGTTCTATTCATTAAATTCTTTTACAAAGTACAAAACTTACATCTGTAAAAGCACATAATAGAAGAAACAATGCAAAATAGATGGAGCAAAAAGCCAATGACGCACGCCTGAAAATTGGTCCAAGAAAGACACGTGTAAGGAGGGCAGCCACTTTTGCTACTTACCCATCGAATATCCTGACCGGAAACTAGGCACCGCAGGAGGTGAATGGGAAGCAATTCCCTTACGTAGAGAGACAAAACACCCCCACCTACGTCAGGAAAGCTTCCCATCCAAAAACTCCACCTCTAGCAAGCTTCAACAATAACCACCAGAGAAGAGACCGAGGATAAGGCCAATTCCCCAGATCCGAAAAAATCTGGGGAAATGCCTGTCCTCAGGAGATCCCTTTGGAAGAGGACGTCTGAATGCCGACGGAGGTGTAAAGTAAAGAGGACTCTACAACTGAGCTGCCGAGCATGGTGGCATGAGAACAGTCAGAGTAGGGTCTAAGCAGCATGAGAATAGCCAGAGTAAAGGCAACACCGTGAGCGCTGAGCGCATCTTCAAATCTTCCAGATCTCCATCCAATCCCAGTGCAAGGAATTGGAGGGCCCAAGATGACTTTAGACTCCCATATCACTTAGCTGGTATAAGGATGAACCTTGAGGCAAAGAGTAAAAAGCCTCTCCATTTATAGCCGGAGGAGAAGATTGGCAATCTCCCAGTGAAAAGACGTGTCTGCCAGTGACCGATAAGGAATCGACGCTAGGCTTCGGATCAAAACAATATCTTTCCAAATAAGGTATTGAATCCCTGCGTCATTGTATGGAAAACTACAAGACGCCTGGGGAAGGAGCGCAATCGTCAAAAATCAGCGACTAAGGCCTCTCGAGAAGGGACACGTGAGTAGGTGTTACAGGCAACGTCCCATCATTTGACATGCTGGGAATCGAAGAGGCCCAACTCCCCGGCATGGGGCCCTAGTGATGGGTCCAATCACGGTACAGGCCGATCTAACAATTAGCCGACTTGCCAACGAGGTCCAATGCGAAACAAAGCCTATGAAACCGCCCAACCAGCCTATCCACTGCGAGTAGGCCCAAGGGAGAATAACGGGTTAGAACCAACAGACAGCCTTTGCGACTTAGTCAATCATGGCCCAGGTCAATCCTTTAGCACAATTGCAACAGTTTGGCAGTGTGAAAAACATCGGCACAATAGCCACTAGCCAATAGTAATCAAAGTCAACCCTAAAGAGCCACCTCGCTCGCCTACTGGCAACAATTCCAACCTATCAATGCCAGAATAGTCTAGAGAATGTCGGCCATGACTCGCAGCAATCACGTCACCATTGCAAGGCGACAAGTGACACGGTAGCTACAACCATCGCCGGAATAAATTAGCAAATTCTGATCAAACACCTGTCATAAGCCCTGACGCCAAAACTTTCTCCACAAAACATTATAAATATCCTTCGCCTTCATAGAACAATCAATCGATCTCCGAAAGAATCAACCCTCGAACAAGATACAAGAGTAGAGAAAGAACCAAACTCTCTTTCCCTAACACAGTTTTTTTTTTAAAGTTGCTCTCCATCGAGCGCATCCTAGTAAGCCACTTATTGAATGCAACCCTTTGGAGCACTGCCCTCCAAATACCTCAAAGCCGCTTCTCATCAAGTGCATTATAGGAGCTCAATCCTCCTCTCACATCTCCCACATACGTTTATCTTTGTATTTACTTACATCCTCTCATCTTTCTATTTCTTTGAAAAGGTTTCCGATTTGAATGTTAAATGATAAATTAGGGAGTGAGTCACGTCAATTCTCTGACATCTTATTTGTTATTTGTGGTGCGCAAGATCCAGAATAATAGAAACAGATATTAGACCAATTCTAATTCTACCTGTAATGAAAAATCGAGTGGCTCTCTAATCTGTAAAACAATTCCGATTTTTTGATGCATCAGTATTGCTTAAATGTATAAATTTTATCATA
>JAODPA010131941.1:0-16780 GCA_025585075.1 Nepenthes mirabilis | reverse complement strand
AAAATAAATAAATAAATTCAATTAAATCAAATTAAAATATTCAGGATATTACATTTTCCCCCACTTATAGAAATTTCATCCTTGAAATTTAACGAACCTCAAAATTTTATAATCGAAGGTAATTTTTCTAGATTCTTTCTAGCGTTCCCAAGTCATTTCCTTGATTAATCATTGTCCTCGAGAACCTTAAACATTCGAATCGTTCCAATCCATATTACCCAATGCGTGCTATCAAAATTCTAAATCTACCAAGTTTGAAGGTAAATCAAACTTATTAACTACCTCTCCGACTCAGCTAAAAATCTTAAACGACTAACAATCGTTGCTTCAACTTACGCTAGGCGTCAACTATGATGGAATGGATTTTTTTTCCTCAGTAACTTCTGCCAAGATAGAAACAGGATTTTAGGACCAAAATATAAGGTAAGACTTCTGTAAAAATTTTAGCAAAGTCTCATTTGTAATTGGATGAAAACCCAAAAGTAAAACCTGTACAGAACCTATATAACCAACCAGTACAAGCACATAACTATCAATTTATACCACAATTCTTCCTACAATACGCATACACGGGATCACAGATGTCATCCATGTCATTAATCTATAAAACCATCAACTACACTAAAAGTTTATAAATGAAATGTCATCTAGGACCTGTACAGAATATCCAGAAGTACAGAGTGGAAGATGAACTATTAACCTGCAGAAGCATAGTTTTTATTTTTACCATCATATATATCACATGCATTTCTATACAAAATCCACATATGCAGGAATATCTATAGGTATAGAATCCATTTACAAAACTCACATGTCCAGTCAAGTCTTTACATCCAACTGGTTCTCCAAAAATAGCTCTAAAATAATTCAGATCCTCAAAAATCTTCAGGAAATGCTCTTAGTCACTCTTTCTCATCGGGCACTAACACTATAGTCTCATCTGGAGGGAAAAAATTAATAAAATAGTGAGCCGGAGCCCAACAAGGTACAGAAGGATATGCAGTAAAGCAGTTATGCAGAATAGTCGTGAAACTGTTATGTAGAACAGGATTTTAGGACCAAAATATAATGTAAGACTTCTGCAAAAATTTTGACAAAGTCTCCTTTGTAATTGGATGAAAACCCAAAAGTATAACCTGTACAGAACCTGTATAACCAACCAGTACAAGCACACAACTATCAATTTATACCACAATTCTTCCTACAACACGCATACACAGGATCACAGATGTTATCCATGGCATTAATCTATAAAACCATCAACTACACTAGCAGTTTATAAATGAGATGTCATCTAGGACCTATACAGAATATCCATAAGTATAGAGCAAAAGCTGAACTATTAACCTGCAGAAGTATAGTTTTCCTTTTTACCATCATATACATCACATGCATTTCTATACAAAATCTACATATGCATGAATATCCATAGGTATAGAATCCATATACAAAATCACATGTCCAGTCAAGTCTTTACATCTAATTAGTTCTCCCAAAATAACTCCAAAATACTTCAAATCCTCAAAAGTCTTCAGAAAATGCTCTTAGTCACTCTTTCTCGTCGGGCACTAACTCTATAGTCTCATCTGGAGGGGAAAAAATAATAAAACAGTGAATCGGGACCCAACAAGGTACACACGGATATGCAGTAAAGTAGTTATGCAGAACAGTCGTAAAACTGTTATACAGAACTGGATTTTAGGACCAAAATATAAGGTAAGACTTTTGCAAAAATTTTGACAAAGTCTCCTTTGTAACTGGATGAAAATATAAAAGTATAACCTGTACAGAACCTGTATGACCAACCAGTACAAGCACACAACTATCAATTTATACCACAATTCTTCCTACAACACGCATACACAAGATCACAGATGCCATCCATGTCATTAATCTATAAAACCATCAACTACACTAGCAGCTCATAAACGAGATGCCATCTAGGACCCGTACAGAATATCCATAAGTATAGAGCGGAAGGTGAACTATTAACCTGCAGAAGTATAATTTTCCTTTTTACCATCATATATATCACATGTATTTCTATACAAAATTCACATATGCAGGAATATCCATAGGTATAGAATCCATATACAAAATCATATGTCCAGTCAAGTCTTTACATCCAACTGGTTCTTCCAAAATAGCTCCAAAATGCTTCAAATCCTCAAAAGTCTTCAGGAAATGCTCTTAGTCACTCTTTCTTATCAGGCACTAGCTCTACAGTCTAATCTGGAGGAAAAAATAATAATAAAACAGTGAGTCGAAGCCCAACAAGGTACACACGGATATGCAGTAAAGTAGTTATGCAGAACAGTCGTGAAACTGTTATGCAGAACTGGATTTTAGGACCAAAATATAAGGTAAGACTTCTGCAGAAATTTTGGCAAAGTCTCCTTTGTAATTGGATAAAAACCCAAAAGTACAACCTGTACAGAACCTGTATAACCAACCAGTACAAGCACACAACTATCAATTTATACCATAATTCTTCCTACAACACGCATACACAAGATCACAGTTGCCATCCATAGCATTAATCTATAAAACCATCAACTACACTAGCAGTTCATATATGAAATGCTATTTAGGACCTGTGCAGAATATCCAGAAGTATAGAGCGAAAGCCGAACTATTAACCTGCAGAAGTATAGTTTTCCTTTTTACCATCATATACATCACATGCATTTCTATACAAAATTCATATATGCAGGAATATCCATAGGTATCGAATCCATATACAAAATTACATGTCCAGTCAAGTCTTTACATCCAACTGGTTCTTCCAAAATAGTTCCAAAATGCTTCAGATCCTCAAAAGTCTTCAGGAAATACTTTTAATCACTCTTTTTCGTCGGGTACTAACTCTACAGTTTCATCTAGAGGGAAAAAATAATAAAACAGTGAGCCGAGATCCAACAAGGTACACACAGATATGTAATAAAGTAGTTATGCAGAATAGTCGTGAAACTATGTAGAAACAGAACGGTTAAACGGAATAGAATCTCGAAAATAGAGAAAGCATAATTCGACGATATTAAACTCAGAAATTAGAAATCAGTATAATTCAGAAAGTAGATTCAGAAAGCAAAGTCAGAAACTTTTCTTTTATATCAGAACAGAACAGTGATTGGCACAGAATAGTAATCAATACAGTAACGGCGGTACAGAACAAAGCAGTAACAGGATAGAGCGGTAACAGACCTTGCCAGTATACCCTACTAGTTGAGGGGACGAATGATCGAGGATAAATTATGTACATCTCCTCACAATCCAAGGCTATAAATAGTAATAAAAGATCCTGTCCCATATGAATAATACAGGTGTGCCTCCCGAAGATAAACCAGAAATAGAACTTTTCTCCTGACTGTAACACCCCGAGGAAGGACAGACCACATATAACTCTATGGATAGAGTTATCATCGATCACCACTGTAAAGTTCTAAGGCATGTTGGAGAACCTAATCTGACTATAATCAGTCTTGTGTCCTAAATAATAGCATCAGAAATAACTTCTTGACTGAAAACCTTCTTTCGTAATTAGAGTTTCGTAATTTTCCTTCAGTTAATTTCAAAATGTTCAGAACATACAGTAACGGTCTAAAAACCCTTCAGTTTTACTTTAAAAGTGCATAGAAATTTATCGATATAAATCTGTGTAAAATTTTCAAAATCAAATTATACCAGGAGTTTCATTTTAGTGCCAATTAACTTTTATATAACAGGAGTTATGGTTAAAAATCATTAAAACCCCCTTATTTTCATACCTAGGGCTTCACCAAAACTTTCAGACTTAAATCCATCACCAAACATGTGCTTATTTATGAAATCAACGCCATAAATCCATACACATATACTAAATCATGCAATTTAACCAAAAATCCCTAATATTTTCGAATTAGGGTTTCATTACATGCTTCCGGAACCAAATCAAATACTAATTACATAAATGTTTATGAAATCGAAGCCAAATCTTGCAATAAACATGGTTAAGTACAAAATCTAACTGAATAATCAAGGGAAACATGCTTTGTTTACTTTAAATATGCAACAATAACGTTTTAGAATATTTTTATCAATTTTAAAGTAAGAGAAAATAGTAAAAACGAAAAATAACGTCCGAAGTACACTTGCCTGAGCCCGATCTATCGTTATTTTTACCCGGAGTGGATTGGAACGAGTGATTTCCCCTTTCTCCTCTTCTCTTCTTCCTCTTCTTTGTTCGTGCCTCAGCTGCTCTCTCTTTCACCTTTTTCCCCCTTCTATTTATAACAAAAACGGAATCAGAACATGGGCAAAAGTCGAAACCATGCTCGAGCACGTGTCGAGCGCGCTACATTCTGCCAGCGCTCGCCTCGAGCATCCAACAAGCGCGCGGCAAGTGCGGGGTTTCTGCTAGAGGCTCGCTCGAGCGCGCCTGGCGCACATCGAGCGGCTAGGTACTGGATTTTTGCACTCGCTGCCACGCCTCAGGTGCATGGCAGTCGCAACTCTACTCCTTGCTGAACTCGGGTATTTTTTCAACGTTTTACTTTCAACCCTCATTTTTCAATGCATGCTTGGCCTCTTAATGATTATCATCACTTTAATTATTTTCAATTATAATATTTTTGGTTCCAGGGCCTCACACTCTCCCCCACTTAAAGAAATTTCATCCTTGAAATTAAACAAAACAACATACCTCAAGAAAACAAGTGGAGATATTTGCTTCGTATTTCCTCTTCGTGCTCCCGCGTGGCCCCTCTGGAGAATGATTCCTCCATAGTATCTTCACCAAGGGAATAGTTTTCATACGTAACTTCTGATCCTTTCGATCCAAAATCTACAGTGGTTCTTCAATATAGGACAAATCCTTGTCGATAGCCAAGGATTCGTAGTCAATCACATGTGTAGGATCGTGGATGTACTTCCGAAGCATCGATACATGAAATACATCATGTGCGCCCGTCAGACTAGGTGGTAACGCCAACCTGTAGGCTACCTCCTCAATCCTTTCCAGAATCTCAAAAAAACCAATGAACCACAGCTTCAGTTTTCCCTTTACTCCAAACTGGAACGTTCCATTAGACAGTGAGACTTTCAGAAATACAAGATCTCCTACTTCAAAACTCAATTCTATCCTCCTCCTATCCGCATAACTTTTAGTTAGCTTTGAGCAATCTTTAAATTATCGTGGATCAGTCTAATCTTCTCTGTTGTTTCCTTCACAATCTCCGTGCCCAAAATCCTTTTATCTCCAATCTCCTCCCAATGAATCGACGGCCTACATTTTCTCCCATACAACGCCTCAAAATGTGCCATACCGATACTAGCTTAATAGCTGTTATTATAAGTAAATTCAACTAGTGCCAGATAAGTGTCTCAAGTTCCTTTCATCTCTAAAAGAAAGGCCTTAACATATCCTCAAGAATCTGAATGGTACACTCAGATTGGCCATCAGTTTGGGGTGATATACAGTACTGAATTTTAACTCTGTCCCAACTCCTTATGTAAGCTCTCACAAAACCTCGAGACAAAACGTGGAGGCAAGAACTCCATAAAGCCTCACGATCTTGTTCACATATAATTGAGCCAACCTATAACGCGTATAGGTCATCTTGATCGCCAACAAGTGGGCTGATTTTGTCAGCCGATCAACTATAACCCAAACGGCGTCATGATTCCTAGGAGTCCTCGGTAAACCCGATACAAAGTTCATATCTTCCAATTTCCAACTCGGGATCGGCATAGGCTGTAACAATCTGGAAGGCTTCCTCCTCTCAACTTTTAGTTGCTGACATACCAGGCATTTCTCTACATAAGCCATGATATTCCTCTTTATATTCCTCCACCAGAAGGTTTTCTTTAGATCCTGATACATTTTATTCATCCCGGGGTGAATCGTATACCGAGACCAATGAGCCTCCTTCAAAATCTTCTCCTTCAATTCTCTATCATTCAGTACGCATAATCGGTCTCTAAACCTGAACACTCTATCAGTTCAGATGTTAAAATCAGCTCGAAATTTCTTACTCAGATCACTTACAACATTCATAAGGAACGGATTATTCACTTGCTTCTCTTTAATTTCGCTGACTACTTCCGATTGAATCTGAAGATATGACATGAACATTCTATCACCTTTAGCATAACGTTGGATATCATATTATTTCAGGTAGTCCAACATTTCCATCTGCTTGATCTGCAAGTGCGCCACATAACCCGATCGATGACTCAATGTGTCCGCAACTACGTTGGCCTTCCCTGACTTATACTGTATCTCATAATGATAATCCTTTTGCCTCATGTTAAGTTCTTTTTGTGAAAACAGGTACTTTAAACTTTTATGATCAGAGTACACAAGGAACTTTTCATCATACAAATAATGTCTCTAAATCTTCAGAGCAAAAACAACAGCAGCAAGCTCCAGATCATGAGTAGGGTAGTTCTTCTCATACACTTTCAGTTGCCTAGATCCATAAGTTACCACTTTACCGTGCTGCATCAATACACATCCTAGACCCGCCTTAAAGGCATCACAGTACACCTCAAAGCCTCCTGAACCCTCTGGAATAATCAACACTGGAGCGGTATTCAAGCAATCTTTTAGCTCCTAAAAGCTTAAATCACACTCCTTAGTCCACACAAACTTATCCTACTTCTTCAGCAGCTGAATCAGAGGTATAGCAATCTGTGAAAAATTCTCTATAAAATACCTATAATATCCCACCATGCTCAAAAAGCTCCTAACCTCAGTCACAGAAGCCGGCCTGCTCCAACTTGTAGCAGCCTCTACTTTCCTAGGATCCACAGAAATACCACCATCAGAAATCACATGCCCCAAAAATATCACCCTCTCAAGCCAGAATTCACATTTACTCAACTTAGTATATAATTTTTCCTTGCAGAGCACTTAAAGTACTTTCTTCAAATGAATCTTGTGTTCTTAATAATCCTTTGAATAAATTAGGATATCATCAATGAATACCACAATAAATTTATCTAAGTACGGCCTGAACACCCTATTCATCAGATCCATAAAAGCAGCTGGAGTATTCGTAAGGCCAAAAGGCATAACAAGGAACTCATAATGGCCATAACGTGTCCGAAAAGCAGTCTTAGCCACATCTTCCGGTTTGATCCTCAATTGATAATAACCGGACCTCAAATCGATCTTCGAGAATATCCGAGATCCTTGTAACTGATCAAATAAATCATCAATACGCAGTAGAGGATATTTATTTTTAATCGTGATTTTATTCAACTCACGATAATCAACACACAACCGCAAAGACCCATCTTTCTTCCTTACGAACAATACTCGTGCACCCCAAGGAGATACACTTGGTTTGATAAAGCCCTTGTCTAACAGCTCCTATAATTGCAATTTTAACTCCTTCAATTTTGCCGAAACCATACGATAAGGGGCCTTAGAAACTGGACTAACACCAGGACCAATAGTAATTTTAAACTTAATTTTTCGGTGTGGAGGCAATCCAAGTAACTCCTCTGAAAATACATCCTCAAAATCACAGACAATCAGGATATCCTTAGCCGGCACACTATGACTCCCAGTAGTGCAGGCATATGCCAAGTAAACTTTACAACCACTCTTCATCAAATGTTTAGCATGTAAAGTAGAGATTAATACAGGTACCTCCTTTTTCTTAATGCCCTGAAAGAAAAAGGATTCCATTCCAGGAATATTAAAACAAACCCTCTTCAAAAAACAGTCAATATTGGTATGATATTTGGTCAGCCAGTCCATCCCTAAAATCACATCAAAATTACCCATGTTCAACAACACCAAGTCCACAACCAAACATTCCCATTCACCTTAACTATACATCCTAGATACATAACATCCGTAATCATAGGGGACCCAGTGGGAGTACACACATACAATTCACAATCCAGAATACACGGGACAGATACAATACAGCATGCAAATCGCGGAGAAATAAAGAAATGGGTAGATCTCGAGTCAAACAATATAGATATAGAAACTCTATAAATAAAAAGAGTACCTTCCATGACATTCGGAGATGCCTCCGGGTCCTAAATGGTCATTGCGAAGGCCTTTGCCGAAACAGTAGGCTTCTTTCCTTCTAACCTCGAAGGTAGTGAACAGTCATTGATCTGGTGGCCCTGCTGCCCACATCAGAAACATTCTCCCGATATCTTACGGCATGCTTTCCTCGAATGTCTCCTCCCACAGAAAGTATAATCTTCAATCAATGCTCTAGAACCGATCACTAATTGAGCCGGTACAACACTCTTTCTCTTGTCAACTGTCCTAGTCCTCTTGGACTGTCCAAAAGATCCCACAGCAGATTCGGTACTAACCCCCGCTCGGCTAGCGGTCCTCTTTGCATAAAATCTCTCCGTCTTCACTTCTTTCTCATAAATCATTACTCTATCTAGAATCTCAACATAAGTCTAGAGTTTCAGAATCGATAGCGACTTCCTAATGTCATCCCATAACCCTTGTTGGAACTTCTTTGTCTTTCTCTGCTCATCCTCTACGTAGAAGGGCGCAAAATAGGATAATTCAGTGAATCTGGCATCGTACTCCTTCACCGTCATGTTTCCTTGTCTCAACCTCATAAATTTCTGCTCTTTCTGATCTCGGAGGTTGGATGAAAAGTACTTCTTATAAAAGCATCCTCAAATATCTCCTAAGTAATGACATCATCGAGCACTCCCATTGCCCTCTTCTGCATGCTCCACTAGCTATTAGCTTCACCCTCCAATTTATACACCGCAAAGGTGACCTTCTCCCGATCGGTACACCTGATCACAGCGAATATCTTCTTCATCCTCTTTAACCACACATCCTCTTTTGACGGATCAGGCTTTCCTAGGAAGCCCGATACTCGCTCCGCTGTGAATCTGTCATAAGTCGTAGGACCAAGAAGTGCGGGAGCTGGCTCGAGTGCAAGAACCGAAGCCATGTGTCTCTGCTCGATAGATTCTACTACATTGGTCATCCTCTCCAACAGATCAATATAAGCAGCCTCTCTATCATAGGACGTACTAGCACCACCACGGTCATTTCTTCTACCCCTTCTACTAGCCATCCTATAATCAAGATAAATATAATGTTATAAGAATAAGAATTCAATGGAAGGGAAAAGAAATATTCAATAGTTCAAAGGAAATTTAAACCTAGCCTAAGAACCAATCTTTTAAGGGTTCTGGTTGCCTTAACTTCCTCAACCTATTCCTACAGTAATTCAGTACAGAGATTTAAACATATGCTTCCGCTTTTCGGTCAATCAATTCCTAAAATATCTCAATTCTCTGATACCAATTGTGACGGAATGAATTTTTTTTCCTCAGAAACTTCCGCCAAGACAGAAATAGGATTTTAGGACCAAAATATAAGGTAAGACTTCTGCAAAAATTTTAGTAGAGTCTCCTTTATAATTGGATAAAAACTCAAAAGTATAACCTATACAGAACCTGTATAACCAACCAATACAAGTACACAACTATCAATTTATACCATAATTCTTTCTACAACACGCATGCACAGGATCACAGATGTCATCCATCAACTATACTAGCAGTTCATAAACGAGATGCCATCTAGGACCTGTACAGAATATCCATAAGTATAGAGCGAAAGCTGATTTATTAACCTGCAGAAGTATAGTTTTTCTTTTTACCATTATATACATCACATGCATTTCTATACAAAATTCACATATGTAGGAATATCCATAGGTATAGAATCCATATACAAAATCACATGTCCAGTCAAGTCTTTACATCCAACTGGTTCTTCCAAAATAGTTTCAAAATGCTTCAGATCCTCAAAAGTCTTTAGGAAATACTTTTAGTCACTCTTTCTCGTCGGGCACTAGTTCTACAGTCTCATCTGGAGGAGAGAAAAATAATAAAACAATGAGTCGGGGTCCAGCAAGGTATATGCAGATATGCAATAAAGCAGTTATATAGAATAGTCGTGAAATTATGCAGAAACAGAACTGTTAAACGGAATAGAACCTCGAAAATAGAGAAAGCATAATTCGACGATATTAAACTCAAAAATCAAAAATCAGTAATCGGTATAATTCAGAAAGTAGAATCAGAAAGTAAAGTCAGAAACTTCTCTTTTATATCAGAACAAAACAGTGATCGGTACAGAATAGTAATCAGTACAGTAACAGCGGTACAGAATAGAGCAGTAACAGGACAGAGCGGTAACAGACCCTACCAGTATATCATACTAGCTGAGGGGGCTAACGATCGAGGATAGATTGTGTACATTTCCTCACAATCCAAGGTTATAAACAGCAACAGAAGATCCTGTCCCACGGGATCAGTACGGGTGTGCCTCCTAAAGGTAGGCTAGAAACAGAACTTTTTTCCTGACCGTAACGCCCCGAGGAAGGGCGGACCACATCTAACTCCATGGACAGAGTTATCCTCGATCACCACCGTAAAGTTCTAAGATATGTTGGAGAACTTAACCTAACTGTAATCAGTCTTGGGTCCTAAATAATAGTATCAGAAATAACTTCTTGACTGAAAACCTTCTTTTGTAATTAGAGTTTTGTAATTTTCCTTCAGTTAACTTCAGAACGTTTAGAACATACAATAACGGTCTAAAAACCCTTCAATTTTACTTCAGAAGTGTATGAAAATTTATCGGTATAAGTCCGTATAAAAATTTTCAAAATCAAATTACACCAAGAGCTTCATTTCAGTGCCAATTAACTTTTATATAACAGGAGCTATTGTTAAAAATCATTAAAACCCCTTCATTTTCGTATCTAGGGTTTTGCCAAAACTTCTGGATTTAAATCTATCACAAGCATGTGCTTATTCATGAAATCAATACCATAAATCCATACACATATACTAAATCATGCAATTTAACTAAAAATCCCTAATATTTTCGAGTTAGGGTAATATCACATGCTTCCGGAACCAAATCGAACACTAATTATATGCTTGTTCATGAAATCGAAGTCAAATCTAGCAATATATATGGGTAAATAGAAAATCTAACCGAACAATCGAGAGAAACATACTTCGTTTACTTTAAACAAGCAACAATAACGTTTTAAAGCATTTTCATTAATTTTAAAGCAAGAAAAAACGGTAAAAACAAAAAATAACGTCCGAAGTACACTTGCCTGAGCGCGATCTACCGTTATTTTACCCGGAGTGGATTGGAACGAGTGATTTCCCCTTTCTCCTCTCCTCTTCTTCCTCTTCTTCGTTCATGCCTTAGCTGCTCTCTCTTTCACCTTTTTTCCCTTCTATTTATATCAAAAACGGAATCAGAACGTGGGTAAAAGTCAGGACTGCGCTCGAGCGCGTGCCGCACACTACATTCTGCCAGCGCTCACCTCGAGTGCCCAGCGGGCGCAAAAAGAGCGCAGTGTTTCTTCCAGGGGCTCGCTCGAGCGTGCCTAGCACATGGAGAGCGGCTAAGTATTGGATTTTTGCGCTTGCTGCCGCGCCTCAGGCGCACGGCAGGCGCAACTCTGCTGCTTGCTGAATTCGAATATTTTTTCAACCTTTTACTTTTAACCCTCATTTTTCAATGCATGCTTGGCCTCTTAATGATTATCATCATTTTAGTTATTCCCAATTATCATATTTTTGGTTCCGGGGCCTCACATCAATGATGATCATTCCTTCTGAGCCTCAAATTGAACTTTAAAATATGTGGGTTCACTACATTTTCGCTGCGAAATTCTGATTAATTATCTAACTCGAATCACCTATCTGTAATTTATCGCCATATCTAATTCAACTTGACGCCCGAAATTCTCTGATCGAGTTTGACTAAGGTTTCAGCATAAACCTCAAATTGCAATCAAACCTCAAAGTCGAAATATCACTGGAACACATGATCCAAATTGACAATGAATGGGAAACTTATTAGCCAATCAACAATTTCATATATTGCAAACATGATCATTCACTTTAACCCTCAATCATATCCTGAGACCTAGAGCAGTTGCGAGCCCACACACACTTTCGCCATTTTGATTAATCATTTATTTACATATTAAAGATCTTCTTACAACTTGCATCCATGACTCCTATCGGACACCAAGGTTATGTGACAGTTATAGGCTTAAGAAAATCCAAAAATATCAACACAACTAAGGCAAGGTCCTTAATCTTTGGATTACGATTAACTTAGGATACACAATTGAGGCGATCACTCAATAATTCGGCACAACCTCAAATTTCCACCTAAGTCTTAAAACCTAGATACTTAGTAAACTTATCATCTTGTTGGCATACCAACGAGCCGACATATTTGATCGATATGCATTACCCAATTTTGAGATAAAAGAAACGTCCTCAAAAGCTAATCCACAATTATTTCAACTTTTAAAGTCATTATCGTTCCAATAATCCCGATGCAAAATTACAATGACTTCTTATCTCTTAAACATGTTATCCATTTGCGCAAATACAAGATCATGTCCTCAGCATGACATGACTACTAAGACCATAGGATTAGCTAGACAACAACTTCACCCATAAGCAAAACCTATAAACCCTCGAAGCAATGACCCCAATTACTAACTTCAAACTACAGTTGAGGTTAATTTCGATCATGGGTTTCTCCCCCACTTAATCAAAAGGACAATCACCTACAACTAAGGTAGAAAAAGTACAATTCCAAAATTTTTCTTAAGGCATTACATGCTACAACAATACACTTGATCTATTAGGGATCGATCCAAATGACATGATCAACAATTACCATTCAAACCTAGAAGATTATTCCCTCATATCTTACTTTTGACGGATGCTGATTGCTTCTAAGTCGGGGCTCTGCGAACATTGCAAAACCATGAGGAGCACTTGACAAACATCCTCTCGAATTCACCTAAACCCAAAAGAAACGTGTGCTTCTGCGA
Source organism: Nepenthes mirabilis (assembly GCA_025585075.1). Classification (NCBI taxonomy): domain Eukaryota; kingdom Viridiplantae; phylum Streptophyta; class Magnoliopsida; order Caryophyllales; family Nepenthaceae; genus Nepenthes; species Nepenthes mirabilis. Next base: position 3,902 of record JAODPA010131941.1, on the reverse strand, counting down.
CATCAATTAATGCTTTCCAAATGAGCCATCGCTCAAATCCCTACCGGACCGCACTCGTGCTACCGAAGAGTCCGCATGCCCAATACGACCTCTTCCCTTACTGAAACTCACACTCTGACCTTAATCGAGCACACGGCTAATAGCTTTCTTAATCCATGACACAGCCCTCAAACAAGGTTCGCACTCCCTATAAATCTTTGAGTTCCTCAATGAGGCCATCACAATATTGACCCAAATATGACCAAAAGATCCAACCCATAAAATTCATAGATTTGCCAATGAATCTACTGGCCCAAATGGCATCGTTGGAACTTGCAACGGCCACACCTTTTCTCGATTGCTGCCACGAGCACAATTCTCAATTATTATAATAAAAAATGCTATGGGCACAAATCAATCTTAGGAGTCATGAAGCCCTTGCAATAGATCAAATAATTCACCTATTCACTCACAGTATCTGCTTATCAAATCATTAATCTCCTAGGCAACCTAATTTCTAAAATCACACAGATTACCTCATCGGTTTGTCTTACCCGCCTCAAAGGTTCTATAGCATTCTACTGCGGTACCTAACTAATGATTTCTTGATTCTGTACGAAATCCTTAAAGATCAGTGTTGATCTCGACACAATCTCGAATGACCGACTAAAAGATCAATTGCCTAATCTTTCTTCCAAAAACATCCTCAATTATTCACACGGCCTAACTCCTCCGTTACCCCAAATGACCTCCAGATGTGGTTTCATTATCAGATAAACTTAGCATAGATCCCCACAAGTCGACCTATAGGCAAACGATAATAATTCCTTGATACCTTGACTTACTCAGGTTCATACTCAAAATTGCACAATTTGATTGCAAGACATAATGTGCTTACTAATCCAATTCATATCTGCTCAGTGACTTACCGACCAAATCATCCTTATTGTTACATCAAGTTTGGCTCTACGGAATAAATCAGATTAACCTAACCAATCATATCTGTGGACCCGGGGATGTCGTAGATCTCTATGCAACAAATGCAAAGCCTAGATCCTCAAATTTACACATAACTTGAAAATACAAATGAAAATATAGATTCTAGATCCCAAGGTAACATACATACCAAAACATCAAGATCCGAGAACCTTATCTTCTTCCAAATATTGGACGACCACAAAATCATCTTAACTCTCAGGATCTACATCACAACCTCTTTAGGATCTGAGATACTCGAAAGTTCAGATGCTTAGGCATTACCAAATCAGTTACAAATCAAAATCTTAGAACTCGTTACACCAGAATTGACCCTAAGTCATTCTAACCTGAAGCCATCAATTTCACCTAATACATCATACTTGATACATCAACCACGCATTCTTTTCTCAACAAGTTACCGCCCCGAGAACCCCAACCTAGAGCCGATCAAACCTAAACCTTGAATCAATACTGATCAACTCAAACACTAAATCGGCATCAATCGAATCCAAACTTAAGATGTCTCCCTTCGGCTTCTCTCGACCCCATGATCGATTACTACCACGAGTAAATCCTTGTCTAGGAGCCATAGCGGATACTCACATCCTATCTGAAAGCAAAGCAATATAGGTTAGGTTGCATTTCAGATACTAACTAGATCCTTATAAGCTAGACAACCGAACTCATTCTCTAACTATAACTTAGTTCAAGCCTAAGGTAACCCACAAGGATAGCTAGGACTACCTAGTCTGGCTTGATTTTTCTACACCTATGTCTACTTATCTTTTCAATCATAATCTATCCTAAGTTTCTGCATACGATTCAAATAAAACCCAAGGTATCTCTTTTCTATTATTCTAATTGTGATGGACCGAATTTTTCTACCTAAAATCTGATAGAGTTTTATCTATAATATGAATATCTGCCAATATAAAAACATGTATAATACATAATACATCTAAAATCCCAACTGCTAATAATATACAACATAAAACTACATAGGATCCAAATGCCACTACTTAGGTGTGGCTCCAATGCGGTGTATCTATACACAATGTCGGCCCAAGGGAGATGCCACTAGGTACTTGTTACAAACCACTATATCCTACAAAGGTATAATTAAATCTAAAAGACTGTAAAATTTAAACTATCTGATCCTTAGTCATTTTGTACAATATCCATAAGGATTTCAACAAAAATATAAATATATACAATTTTTTATGATATAAATAAAACTACAAATTAAAGTTTTCGCAATGGTCTTTTAAATCCAGAGCTTAGACCACTTAAAATCTCTAAGCTATCCCATCAGATATAATCAAACCTGTGCTAAATTGGAGACATGGAGAGGTAAGAGTAATCTAACAGCTCAACAAGTACAATATAATCAAAACAGTAGGCAATATAAGCGAAGTTAAGCATAAGAGAGGCATATAATCATGAGAGGGATGCATAAATAAGAATATGGTCAAGCGTTCTTTGAAACACAATTTACTTCTTCTTAGAGTATAATTTATATATAATTATTCCTCTTTGCGGATCAGGGTCAGTAAGCCTTACTAACTAAATGTGTGAAAAAATGAGGAAAGGAATGTGTTACCCTACACATTCTAAAGTACAACGACTATATTTTAGGCCTGCAGCAACTCGGCCATCGATTATATTTTAGGCCTGCAGCAACTCGACTATCGGCTACATTTTAGGCCTACAGCAATTCCGCCATCACATTTTGCCCCCAAATAGGCTAATAATGATTCGCCTCATATTTTTTGGGGTACTAGAGCAGTCATCATTCTTCCACAGTAGTATCCTCAAGCGTGCCATGAACCTCGTCCCCTCCAACAAGTGGCTAGGATACACAATCAAGGTAATCCTTGAGTTTCTACCGTGATGTAAATGACAAGCCAGGGAATACTACCCTATGAATATAAATCCGTGGTCCTAATTTCATTGTTTCATATTCATTTGAGGGAAGGTCTACCATACTTCTTTCACACGATTCTCATTCCTGAAGAATGAATCATATATCATATTAAATTGTGGCATTCCCTCCCTTTACTTGCGTAACTTTTATCTTTCTTTTGAATTTAAATCTTCTTGCGACTTAACTTTTATGCATGAGCATCATATAACATAGGGAAGGTGAAAATTCTTACCACCATAAGCCCAATTCGACTTTAGGATTTTCAGATAATGATTATCTTCACAATTACTTAGCAACAATATTTTTTGGAATATACAATTAAACATATGCAAATATATATGCAACTTAATTAATAATTAAACGATACGAAATTTATGCAAAACTTATCAAAGGGTGCACGTGAACAGTGCACAATTGGGCATATCGGTTAATTCACAAAATTTCGGGCATCCAAGAGGTAAATTAACAAATATAAATGTATTTTCAAGCAAATTTATGCAATAATTTTGAAATATATACTCAAACAAGGTCCAGGCGTGGGTCTAGGGTTTCACGAATGAAAACCCACATAAATCTATCAAATCGGATATCCAATCGATAAATTAACTTATATGGGATATAGGCAATGGTATTCTAATCCTAATTCATGCAAAATCCCCAAATATTGGAGGCCAAAACCACCCGGGTGTGGGGTAAGGGTTTCATGAACGTGGGCTAGGGTTTATGTGCGAAATTCGATATAAATCCTCAAATTTGGACATGAAATTCATATATATACATGCTGGAGTCATAGGTTTCACAAATACATGTATAGGGTCGGGTATTGGGATAATAATACCTAAAGGGAATTGAACAAAAATAAAAAAGAGCGGAAGAGAAAGGTATGGATGCACTTGCCTCGACCCGCTCTACGATTTCTCTAACTAGTTCGAAGCCGGAATCTGCCCCGAGGACCTTCGTTTGGCCCTTTCTCTCTCTTCTCCCTCCCTCTCTCTCTACCCGAAAACCCCCTCTCTTCTCG
>JAODPA010131930.1:0-16781 GCA_025585075.1 Nepenthes mirabilis | reverse complement strand
AAAATGAAAATATAACTTGATTTATTTACCTGGCATTGTCATAAATTTATATATTTAAAGACAAAATTTCACATTGATATCTCTCCAAATTCGAGTCGCTATACGAATTAGGGAGTTTTTTGATCTCACTCGATAGGCCGAATTGAAGTGGGTCTAGTTCTCATCCCTGGGAACCTAGATCTTGCACACCACAAAGAATTAACAAGATATTAGAGGATGGAGGAACTCGCCTTCCGATTTATTTTTCAATGCTCAAATAAAAAATCTTTCTTTACCGAAGAGAAAGATTGATGAATGTATAATTCGTGGATGCAAGCGTAAAAGGGAAATTTGTTTGTGTTATAGAGGACTTGGTTCTGAGGGGCGCACTCAACTGAGATCAGCTTTCGAAGAGTGCGCTCTTTATAAAGGGTGACTTTGGGATGATTGCACTCATCGGAGGAGTGCCTTTTCAGGACCCCAATGTGTGTTAACGATTGAGTGAGAGGAGAATATTCTGAATGTAAGGATTATTTTGTTGCTCAATTGGAGATTTAGGCTTCAATCCTCTCTCTTGAAGAGGAGGGTGTATATTTATAAAGCAAGTGTTGGTTTAGCTATCCTTGGACCTTACGACTGGTGACAGCTGTCTGCATGGATCTACTGATCTGTGTAAGTGATTACGATGAGCTGTTATGCTAACCGCTACTGTTTGAAAATATTCGCTCCACTGTCAAAGTGGTCATGGGGACACTATATGGCAATTTCGTTTTGAGAATATTTGTTGAGCTACAATTGCCATATTGGAAGTGATGCACAATCATGGGCGCACAATCATCAGGCCTCATTATGGTAAATACTGCATGTCATTATACATTGAGTTGTGAAGGGTGTTAGCTGGTGAGTTGGAGGGACGACCGTTGGTTCGATATATCATGTAGCCCTAATTGCCCATTTTCTGCTAAGTAGTTCCAGGTCGACTTGCTTGGGCCTACCGTGTTGCCTTCTAAATCCTGGGTTAGAGAAGCGTCCTGCTAGGCTTTTCTCTCTTGGACCTTTCTTCCTCCAGTGGGGTGAGTTCTTAAGCCAGCCTAATGGTCACCGTATCCATTACTTGACCCCTATGTCGGGTCCCGGTTTCAATTTTCAACTCCCGGCATGTTTGTTGAAAGGATGCCAACTATAGGCCTGCATGCATGTTCCTTCCCTAGGTAACCGACTGATTCACCATTCAGTTGATAGGGATTTAATTCAATCTTTTGCGAACTACGCTGGCGTGGGTAATCTCCCACATTGATTGCCTATTGATGTTTTTTTTTGCTATAAATGGAGGGGTTCTCTACACCTCGTATCACAAACTGTCTTCACTAGTCAAGCGGTGTGGGAGTTTGGAGTTGGCATGAAGTCTACGCTACCACAAGTCGGGATCAAAGGAAGTACTTCTCCAATGTTTGAAGGTGAAATCCGAGGATGCACCCGAAGTCTGCTTTTGTTACTCTATTTTACGTGGAAGCAGCCTTGGTTGCCCTTTCTCATGCATGTCCCAAAATCGGACCCGCTATTTCTGTGTAAAATCCAGAATTTTGGGCGATGGCTCTCTATTTCACCCCTAAGCGCCAAGCGATTCTCTCTGCAGAACTATTTTTGACTCTGGGAAGATAGAGGATTTCTTCTGTTGCCTAATTATAATGTGTTGTTCTTATAGTTGGGATTTCATTCCGGGGCCAAGAGTCATTTTTTTAATTTTCTTATTTCATACTCTCGGCTGCCCAAAGCAGGATGTGCTAAGTCTTAGGACTTTTCTTAGTCGTTAAGAGTTTTCTTCCGATACCTGCCTTCCGGTCGGGTGGGCTTCCCTCAGGGGAGTGCCTCCCTTCCTTAGGTGTGTGTCCTTAGGCTGATTGGATGACTATAATCAGGTCGCTACTCCACGTATTCTCATTTTCATCTAAGTCATACGTCTACTATTGTAAACTTGTTGTACGTTATAAAAGGAATTAATGAATAGAACTTCCAAAGTATTACTTATTATCTGGGTCAAATATTTTTGTATGATGTGAATAATTGAAGCGTTTGAATGCTGCTTTCTATTGTATGATTTTTGGCAGTCTGAAAACTAGGATTACTGATAACTCAGTTTTCTAACAATTCGATCAGTAATAATAAGTCCTAAATGCATGGCCAAGATGTAAACTAACCAAACTTGTCTCAAGCTCATTAGGGTTGCACGTCATTAGTTTACCATCGCTTTGGAAAAGGGGCATGTTAGGGAATCGTTACCCATGCTATGTCACCAACTCATCGATCTAGGCCTCTCAACCGTCAGGCTGTTAGCGTGCTACACAGGGAGGTGAAGCATTGATTAACATGATTGACCCAACAAACTGACGTAGCATGACATTCTACGATGTGGGCACATATTGCGGTCATCATAGAGGCACGCTTCTTTGATATCCTCAAATGACACCACTCCTGGGTCAAGGCGTTGGATATTTCAACTCTAGACCTTCGTCGCTTTCCGCACTTCTTTTCTTGATTCAAATCTCTCTACTGTAATTCGCCTTTCTTGCTTTCTATGATACCCCCGGGTGTCAACGTGATCCGATCTGCTCTTACTTTCCATGATGTTGGGTCTTTGTATGTTCGATATAACATCCCAGGCAAGATTTTATATGTGTTGTCCATTAATGACGGTAGGGCTTGCTTCCCATGGCACGGATTCATCGCCATTTATGAGGCCCATCTAAATGGAGGCCTTTGAATCCCTTTTTCTCATGAGCTGTCTGAGATCATGGTGTCTCTAGGCATTCCCGTTGTGCGCCTCCACCCCAATGTTGTCCAGTACCTAGTTTTTTTGTGCGTCTTCTACCACCATGAGAATTCCTTGGATGCTTTAATTGTGAAGGTGATCTTCCGGATTAACTAGCAGACAAATTGAATTTCATCCACCCCACACAGGCACTATCGAATAAGTGGGGAAATTTCATACTCAATAGAGGGTTGGAAAGACTAATTTTTTTATTTGTCGATCCATTTTGATTGGACCCCTTCTAATAAATGGGACAGAGTGGAGGCCACCTATGGTAGAGATATCTTGGGTTGGGAAGAAGCTTTGACGAAGTTGATGCTATGGTGGAGAAGCATTCTGACTCCTTCCATCAAAAGGACCACTACCTGTCTGCAAGGGCACTGGCACAGGCTGAGTGGGAGTTCCAAGTAGAAGGGGTGCATGTCATGGCTTTATCGCTTACAAACCCAAGAGGAAACTGGGGACGTTGTACATCCAGGATTCTCCTAAGAAGGCGGCTAGTCAAGCAACACCGTCTCGTTCCTCCTCCTCTAACTCAAACCTAGTCATTGCGAAAATGGTGTAGAATGCTGGCGAGTCGTCAAGAAGGCCGGGCTTCATCCCATCTTCCCTGGTTTGAGGAGGCAACCAGGTCTGCCGAGAGCAATGAGTCTCCTGTTCCTTATTCCGTGAGAATAAGTGACCCCGAAACTGGCGAGCCAATCAGTGCTCCAACCTTAACCTAATACAGGGTCCTTATTGTTATCATTTCATCACCCAAAGAGCCTACACCCAACCCTTCTACTGTTTTTGTTGAGAAGGGTCCTAGCAGAGATCGAGTGGTCGAGGCTCTTGTAGGGAATAACACGGAGGCGGGGGTGACTGATGAGGTGCCTCCCTTGGAGGCTATGGCACTGAAGTTTCAAAGGTTTCGAATGTTCCTCCTTCACCTCCAAGCTCTGGGGTGCCCTATGGCAGTCATACAATGACTCTACTAGGTTGGACGACTGCACCTACTTCTTCGCTTGGGGCTCCGTCGGGTCCTTTGTCCCTGAAGAGTAGCCTTTCATTAAGGTATGAGTGATGTAGTTTCTTGGTTTCATACTTGTTGTCATCATTGTCTGTCTTCTTGGTCTATTACTTGCAACCACAGGAGGTGTTACGCTTGATGGAGACTTGCTTGCGCTAGTAAGAGGCAATGATATGCCACTTGGATGTTAAGATCTCCTGCTTAACCAAAACACGTGTTGATCCGGTTGTGCTCAAATAGATGGAGAGACAAGTGAATGCTGCCAATGTCGAGGCTGTACAGAGTCGAGAGCAGGCTGCTAGCCTTGACCTTGAGCTGTTTAAGTCCCGGGTAAGATCCCAAGAGCTCAAAGAGGAGAAATTTTGAACTCTAGATCAGATCATCTTATTCAAGGATAAGCTTCAGGGGGTCGAGCAGCAACTTATTGATCTGCACGATAAGTATGCCCGACTCAAGGGAGAGCTGAGGACCTGGTTCAATTTGAAGGAAGTCTGCTATATACTGAACGAAAGATTCTAAGACAGCATTCGCCTCTACTAGCGGATCGCGCCCTTGGTGCCTCCAAACTTTCCTATTGGTTTCTTCAATTTGAGGAACACCAGCACTCGATGTCAATCCAACTTGGTGGATTTCCCATAGAGAGGAGGGGAGCTTTCCCAGTCTTAGGATGGTCATTTGTTCGACCCATAGGTATAGGTAGTATTTTGTATCTTTGAGGCAAATGAATACTCCTTAATGTATATTTTGATTCTTTAATAAATCAACTAGACCGTTTTTGTCATTTTGGTGTCAACTTGCAAGTTTTGTGGAAGGAGCATGTGGGACGAGTTTGTTTTCATCGGAGTGGAGCCCGCTTCAATTGTTGCCAGATGGGCCATTTATCAAGGAATTGCCCGTATCCCAAGCATCTAGCTCCCAGACGTCCAAATAGGAGTTAGACAAGTCCGGGCAAAATATTTACAGTTGCAGTTCATAATGCTAGAGCTAATCCCTTGGTTGTGGAAAAGGATTATCTTAAACAACCTAGTTATCAAAAGTTTGAGTTGTTATTGAGACTATACCGAAAGTAGCACTGATTCTGAGGATTTTGCATAAAAAGGTCTCGTCTAGTTAATGGAAAGGAAGCAGCTATTGCTAGGGTTCATTGGAGGATGGTTTCAACCGAGTATCGCCATGGAATGCTCATATACTTTTGGTGAAGAAAGATAGTTTGATGAGGATATGCATGAATAAACCAGATTGTTCTTTCAGCGGCTCATTGTGAATTGAAGGAGGTTGAAGTGATGGCAAATGGAGAGAAACTAACTGATGTCTCAAAGGTGCAGTGTTCCTCAGGTTTGGCCAAATGATGGGCCAGTTGTCGAGAATCATTGGAAACCGTTTCAACTCAATAGGCATAGAAGTGATCGGTGTTTATACGGAATGAAGACTATGAAGAGACCTTCCAAGAGTCGAAGATAGATTGACGACAATATTGATCTTTTTCAATCCCTGATGGATCATAAAGATTGTTAGCGTTTAGTGACGCTCCTAAGAGAGATCTAGGTATGTTTGGATTTAGTATGGTTGGGTGCATCATTCAAGAAAAAGTTTAGGATGCGGTACAATTTGGAGGATTTTGTGTGGAGGTGCTATGGTGTGGATGCCTGTAGGAAGACTAGACTATAGGGATTTTTTTCCTTGCTGCTTGGATTGGATTTTGAACTAAGCTCCTATCTGCTGGAGATACTCATATGAAGACTAGAGATGAAGCCCCTTTTGGGAGGAGCCATCTTGAAGTTGAATGCAGTCAAGCAGAGTCTTGGTTGATTAGATGAAAGCTCAGAAGAAAGTGAAGTCATCAACAGTTATAGTGGAGTTAGAGTGATCCAAGTTCAAAGGAAACGTTGAAGATTCACTACCTAATAGAGTGGAGAGTCGATAATGTGTCTCGTGTCTAACAGAAAAAGTCGAGAAGAAAAAGCCTTCGAGATTTTATTTCGGGTCTGTCTCGATTAACAAAAGATTTCGTAGCCATTTGAATGGGGATGGGTTAGCTGATGATGGTTTAGCTGTTAAAGACGGTTCATTATTGGCTGGGATTTAAGGTAGATGGTGGGTTAGCTGATGACGGAGTAGCTGATAAAGTCAGCTCATGACTTGTCGATCAGGATGTCATACCTGAGATTTGGCCATTGGCATATTGTAGATATGAGAAGATTGTAAGATATTCCGATTTTGAGGCTCTTGACTATGATTTGATCATATGATCGATTAGAATTGTGTAGCGAACACATGTGGGCACGACCGTCAATCACAAGGTTTGGTTTGAGATTTGAAGTAGAAAATCAGACTTACAATCCGATTCAATATTTGGTATGGATAGTCAGATGTTCTAAAAGCATCTTGAAAAAGTATCTCGGAAGCGTGAAGATAAAGTTTGGAAATATACCCCCCGGTTGCTTGAGGTTTCGGGTGCGTAAATTTTGAAGATAAAATGTTTATAAGAGAGGATGTAATATCCCAAATCTCCATTTAATTTATTTTGAATTATAAAAGAAAAGAAAATAAATAATAATTGTTGCGTCATCGGATTTTGGTCGTGGTACGGACGGGAATCCAAAGGAGTCCTCGGATTTTGGTCGTGGTACGGATGGGAATCCAAAGGAGTCCTCGGATTCTGGTCATGGTATGGACGAGAATCCAAATGAGTTCTTAGATCCATTTTTCGTTTGACCCGATCCGAATTTTGTACAACACAAAAGAAAGTCGGTTGTCCTCTTTTGAGGGAACAATTGAGGGTGCAGGTGTTAAGTTAGGCTTTCGTGGAGCCTCGAGCTTTCTGAAAATGATTCGTAAGCTAGATAAGTTTTAGAAAGAAAGAGTAGCAGTGATATTCAATATTTTACATGAAAAACTCTCTCTTAAATAGGAGAAAAAAATTATGGGACTCTTAGCTCATAATCCACTTTACTAATGAGATCTCTAATTACAGAGTATTCGAGTTATAGAAGAGAGTGAGAATAGAGTTTGAGGGAGAGAGTAGCGCCTTCTTCCTTATATTACTCTTCTGTTTCTCTCCCCTAGATTTGGTGCTTAATTTGCATATTTATAGCGTTTAGCAGTCACCTACTCTGTGCAAGTGGCTGGCGTGTGTAGGAAAACTTGCCACTAACTCTGCTAAATCCATTCTACTACTCTGCAAGCCTACTGTTTCTAGAAGTCAACTGCTCCTCCGAGGCAGCGCGTGCTCTGCAAAAGTTGTCAACTTCCTTGAGATGCCGCCTTCATTCCTTCTCATGGCTGACTCTGTCAGCCACTAACTCTGACTCGCAGACTTGCTGAGCCACGCGAAGTTCTCAACTGTCATGGGTCCTCGAGCCTCGACAGAGCAGCCGGCCGCTGCTTCTCTTGGGCCAAATCAACGTCCTTGAACTCCTTAGCCCAGAGGCCCAATCATGGAAATGGGCCTTCCAATTGGGCCCTGGGTATCGATACCCATTACTAGCCCCCTATGTCAAGAGGTTTGAGAATTTCAACCTTTTGGAATGCTTGTTGACCGCGGGTACATCTTGAGTGGCATGTGAAGGCATTCTCCACAAGAAAATCGTCCGTGCATTGCACTGCATCCATTTTTCGGTAGTACCTTGACGCTGGCATATGTTTGCTTTTTTCAACGCAAAAAAGTCCGAGGACATTATTAAGGCTAATAGTCAAAATGCCCGAAGACATTTTGAGACCAATATTCTGACCAAAATGTCCGAGGATATTTTTGAGAGCAATAGTCAAGAGGCCCGAGGACATCTTGCGACCAATAGTCCGGCCAAAAGTTCGAGGACTGTCTTTGAGTCTGAGATGCTGGAGTATGCTGCCATTTGAGGCATTAAACGCAATTGACGTCACCTCGAAAATATAAGGGCTATTATTGCCTGCAGCCTATGAGAGGTTGACGCGTGGCCTAGCCATGATGAGGCGGGTCTTTGAATTCTCCAGCAGTTCAAAAGATGTTTCACTTCTTTACTTTTCCATCTGCAACTCTGAACTCTTCCTTTCGAGCACTGCGAGTTTCCTTCTTCTTTCAAACTTTTTGTGTCTCATTTTTCTCCTTTGATTTTGTGATGGCTCCTAGAGTGAAAGATATTCCATCCACCCTTTCCCTGGATGATTTGGAGGTTATGCATGCAAAATATAGGATCCCAAGTTTAACTGCGGTGCTACTGCCTGGTGCAGACAACAGAACTTGCGCCCTTCCAGATGGTTTCGTTACTGTCTACGAAGTTCTGAAGGATGGTCTTCGCTACCCCATGGCTCCAAAGCTTTACCAGATAATGAAGGCTCTCAAAGTTTTGGTAGCCCGATTACAGCCAAACGCGATGAGATATCTTATCTCCCTTTGTGTTTTCGCACGCTATCATGGCAAACTCCTTCAAACTGTGACCGACAAGGTTATCTTGAGATTCTCTCATAGCCAAGACTGGATCATCATCACCCCCCGACCTGAATGCGATATCAGTGGTGAAAATCCTACTTCCACCAAGAGATGGAAAGATAAATATTTTTTCCTTATCATTCCCCCCGAGTGGGGTATTTCAAATGAGTGGGGAAATGTGGACTCGGGTTTTTGCGGTGACGCTTCGAGCAAGGAGAGGGAGATGGTGAAGGACTTCATTGACCTCATTCTCGCGAACCTTTGTTCCTTCAATGAAAACAAGAAGAGCCGATGGTTGCTAGCTGAGGCCCTTCAGAAGGCTAAGTGGGACTCTCAATCTGAGGACTCAGAGGTCCCGACCTTACCTCCCATGAAAAAGAAGAAGCTGAAGAGGAAACATAAGCCACTGAGGATTGAGGAGCCGTCTTAGAGGGCAGAGAAAAGCCCGCAGACTCGAAAGAAAAAGCTCAAGCCTTCTAAAAGTCCGTGGACTATTGTTGAGGCTTCCTCCTCTGATGACGATGAATCCATCATTGGCCAGTTGGTGAGAAAGAAGGGGTTATTTGACACATCATTGGTTCGAGGTGCTGTTGCGGTTGGACCTTCAACACTTAGTGTGCCTGCTGTTCAACCTTCTCAGGCTGAGGACACTAGTGCTGAGCCACTTGTTGCTCCCCTTTCCTTTGATGATCTCGTGCCTGATCTTCCATCCGTATTTTCTAGAGGGGCATCAAACTGGATTGATAATCCAGCCAAGGATGTGACTGGGGAATAGACTGAGGAGGCAACTGGAGGTCTGACTAAGAGCATCCAAGTTGAGGATATAGGGGCAACAGAGACGCCCAATCTTGAACCCCCTTGTCTCGTGATCCAAGTATATCAGGATAGGGATATTTTGTTTGAGGCCATTCAAAGAGCCACAACCGAGGACATTTTGGGAACTCCTGTGGCTTCATCTACAAATTAGACAAAAACTGGGGCTGTGGCCCATCTCGAGATGGTTATGTCCCCAGTGTTAGTTATTGATGAAGAGGTTCATGAGTTTGAGGTCATGATTGATGTTCAAGAGGCTGGGGAAGCTACTGTTATTGCTGATATTGATCAAGCCTTGAGACAACTGGAGCCCGAAGTCCAAAGAGAGGGAGAATTACCAAGGAGATCTCCCTTTTTGAAGGTGTGTTCTTTAGTATTTTTTGATCATTTACTTTAATTAAGGCACTGCTGACTGGCTTTTTCCTGACAACTACGTAAGCAGGTTGGCCAATTTACTCCAATTATGATGAAACCGCCTAGTCTTAAGTCGACTTAGACACTTTTAGGGCTTCAAAGGAGCGTGCAAACCGTTTCGAGCGCGAGCTCACATGAGCAAAAAAATAAGATTTCTTCACTCGAGGAGTCTCTGAGAATCCATCGACAACAACATGTTTCCTTTTGGAGCAAATATCTTCATCTGGAAGTTGAGCTTAGGACTTCCATAAGGGCCCAGGATATCAAATCTACACTGGAGTAAAAGTATTGGGATGGCATTGGACTATGCTGTCACATAATGCGGATATTGAATCCAAAGTTTTCTCTTTCTTTGCTCCCCCCGAGGAATGCCAGCGCTCAATACAAGTCAGATCTAATTAGTGGCCCGAAAGAGGATGACATTCTTGACCCCTCTCACCCAGGGTCTTCTGGAACTTAATTTTTTTTTTTGCTGTACATAAGACAAGAATAAAATTCAATTTTGATGCAATCTCTCATTTGACTTGGATTGTTTCTATGTTAGGCTTTTTCTCGGACATGTCATAAGGAAACCCTATCCTTTATGAGCGAAGTGTCTGAACTGTCCGACCATTGTTGGCTGAAAAATGCTACCTTTAAGGTCTTTGCATTCTTGTTATTTTAAGGCCCATAAGTTTTTAAGTTCAACCTCTTATGAGTTGCTTGATTCTATTGCCAAGTTTTTAAGTTCGACCCCAAATGGGCTGCTTGGCCATGCCGAGTTTTTGAGTTCGACCTCGAATGGGCCGCTCGACCATGCCGAGTTTTACTAAATATTTTAAAACAACTTTAGGGACAAGTGAAAGGAACTGTTTCACTTAACTTAGGGGCAGCCTAGGTCTTGTAAATTCATGATATGATATGCAAGCATTCAATGCAGAATAGCGAATAAGCAAAAGGAACTTTATTGCATTCATGAAACGTGGAACAAACACATTGAATGATGCAAATGTCCTCACCTGGCCATCTATACATTTACTGATAATATTTTTTAATGTACGAGGCATTCCATGTTCAAGGGACGAGTCTGCTTTTTTGGGTGTGCAATTTGTATGCCCCATTTCAAAGGATAGCCAAGATAAGGAACGACCCTTCCCAATTTAAGGAAAGCTTGTTCCATATGGTATTTTTACCCATGACCTCAATGCTCCTCAGTACCAAGTTTCCTATTTCGAACTAGCGTGTTTTCACCTTCTTATTATAATATCGGGCTACTTTCTACTGGTAGGTTGTAGTCCGCAGTCTTACCAGGTCTTGGGTTTCCTCGAGCATATTAAGATTTTCCTGAAACCTTTGAGCATTATCATCAGGGTTGAAGCACTCGACCCGAAGATTAGGTAGTCCAACTTCCATTGGGATGACTGCCTCAACACGATAATATAGGCTAAAGGGTGTTTCTTGTGTTGGCTCTTTCAGCGTTGTTCTATATGACCGCAAAATTGATGGCAATTCATACACCCACGAACCCCCAGAATGATCCAACTTTGTTTTTAGTCCATACAGTATCGTGCGGTTCGTGACTCCCACCTGTACATTGCATTGCGGGTTTACAACTGAACCATGAACCAGTCTTATCCTTATGTTAGCGCAATTCTTGGTAAACTATTTTTCGGTAAATTGAGTTTCATTGTCAGTCGTAATACACTCTAAAATTTTTAATCCGCACACAATATTCTGGCGGACAAACTCGATAGCATTCTGCTTAGTTATTCGTGCTAATGGCATGGCCTCAACCCATTTTGTAAAATAGTTGGTCCTGATAATCAGGAACCACCTTTTTCTAGAAGCTGTTGGCAGTGACCCAAGTATGTCTACCCCCATTGTGCAAATGGCCAGGGTGATTGCAAGGCACAAAGTTTTGTGTGAGGCTGGTGAATGAGGCTTCCGTGGACGTGACAATTTTCGCATTTTCTCATAAAATTTATGGTGTCATACTTCATGGTAGGCCAATAATACTCTTACCTTATTGCTCAAAAGTAAGATTTTAGTCTCCAATGTGGGTTCCACATATTTCGAGGTGCACCTCTTGGAGGACGTAATCAGTCTCCTCGGGGGTGAGGCACCGCAAATAGGGGGCAGAGAACTCACACCGGTACAATTGGCCGCCCATGATGGTGTACTAACTCGCCATCGCTTTCACCTTCCTGGCTTCGTCCGCATCTTCTGGTAATGTCCTATCGGACAAATATCCAAGGTAGGGAGTCATCCAATTACTAGCATTCGATACCTGCATCACTCTTGGCTCTAGATTTTCCATACTCAGCCTCTCAAGGATCTCGCGCATTCCCTAGGCATATTGCTCAGGGTCTCCTGATGTCGTTGCCTTTGCCAACAAGTCAGGCTTTTTATTCTCCTCTTTGGGGATGTGGACCATTTCTACCCTTTTAAAGTCTGAAGTCAAATTTTGGACTTTTGAAAGGCATTTGGAGAGCTACTGGCTGTTGACTTTAAAATTTTTGCGAATTTGGTTAACAATCAACTTGGAATCACTGTAGACAACCAAGTTTTTAGCCGAACATTCCTTACTCAACCAAAGTCCTACTAGCAATGCTTCGTATTCTGTGGCGTTATTAGTTGCTCAAAACTCGAGAATTCTTGAATATTTTTTCTCTAATCTCTCGGATGTTCTCAGCACGATGTCAGTGCCACAACCATCATTCATTGAAGAGCCGTCCACATGTAGCGTCCATATTGATGCACCATGAGGTTCATTTGCATCACATAGGCCTAAGGCATCTTGAGTTACGGTTGTTGTCTTAACAATAAAATCTGTCAAGGCCTGATCTTTTAAGGCTGGTCTCAGGTGAAATTCTATATCGAACTCTTCGAACTCAATGACCCACTTGACCAACTGTCCTGACAACTCGAGCGTCTGCAGTATTATTCTCAAAGGCTGATCAGTCAAGACTATAATTTTGTATGCCTGGAAGTAGGGCCGCAGCTTCCGAGCAAGAACACACGAGCGCTAGGGCTATTTTTTCCACGTAAGGGTACCTAGTTTCTGTATCAGCTAGGGTTTTATTGACATAGTATACAAGTTACTACGTGTCATACCATTGTCGAATCAACATTGAACTCAAAATCGTGTCGGACACAGCGACATACAAGTATAACTCCTTGCCTAACTGGGGATAAGCCAAGAGTGGGGGATTTGATAGAGATTCCTTAAGTTTTCGGAAGCCATCGTCCCAGTCACTCGTCCATTGGAAGCCGTTAGTCTTGGTCTCCCTCAAGGCCTTAAAAACGGTAAATATTTCTCTGTTGACTTGGCTAGGAAACGAGAGAGAGCCGCTATCCTCCCGGTCAGCATCTGGGCCTCTTTTACCGTCCAAGGAGATTTCATGTTAAGGATAGCCTTGACTTTTCCAAATTTGCTTCAATCTCTCAACGTGAAATAATGTAACTTAAGAATTTTTCAGAATCTACTCCGAACGTGCACTTTGATGGATTGAGCTTCATCTGGAGTGCCTTAAGAATGTTGAAGGTTTCGTCCAGATCTTGGATATGGTGGTCGTCAACCTTGCTCTTGACGAGCATATCATCCACATAAACCTTCACATTTCTCCTGATTTGGTTCTCAAACGTTTTGTTGACGAGCCGTTGATAGGTAACACCAGTATTCTTCAATCCGAAGGGTATAACTTTGTAATAGTATATCCCTTGGTCTGTCATGAATAAAGTGAGCTCCTCGTCCTTAAGGCTCATCTTGATTGTAGTCCGAGTACACGTCTATGAAACTTAAGAGTTCATGCTCGGACGTTGACTCTACAAGCAAATCAATTCTCGGCAGCAAAAAGTTGTTCTTTGGAGACGCCTTGTTGACATCTGTAAAATCAACGCACATCCTCCATTTTCTATTGCTCTTCTTGATCATGACAACATTCGATAACCAATCTAGAGAGTGCGCCTCCTGAATGAATCCAGCGCCTAGAAACTTCTTTACTTCCTCATGAATGGCTACCAGTTTCTCAATCGAGTAGTTTCTTTGTGTTTGTCGGATGGGTTTATGACGAAGATCTAAGCCCAACTGATGGACCATCACTTGGTACCGAAGCAAAGACGTTCGAATTTTTTCAGAGGAAACTGATAAGCCGTTCTCGAAAACACTGAGGCAGAGAGCTTCCTATCTAAATGAACTTTTTAGGATCTCTGGGATCCAAAGTGACTCTGTCTGTTGACTCTCCAGATTTAGCTTGTAACAATGTCGTTTCGTTACGGAAATCAATATCTTTGATAGGTTTGGGAAAAGGTACTTGGGTGACTTGAGATAGATAGCATGTTCGTCGAGTCACTTGATCTCCGACGACCTCCCCAATTCCAAACGGTGTTAGAAACTTTATCATTAAATACGGGCTAGAAGTGACAGCACCAAAGGCGGTCAAACAATGACGTCCAAGGGTTGCGTTATAGACTGACGGAAGGTCTACTACTAAAACGGTGAGAGTTTTCGATGCTATCCTCGAATAGGTCCTTAAAGTGATTTTGAGTTGTATGACCCCCTGAACCGGCATTGACTCATTGTCCAATCCGTAGAGTGGTCCCTCGGTTACTTTTATCTGACTTCTTTTGAGTCCTAGTTTGAAATAGGTATCAAAATAAAGTAAATTCCTAAAACTTTTATTATCAATAAATACTCGTTTCATCTGATAGTTTATAATTTCATCAGAGACGCGTATTGTTACAACCAAAGGGTCAGAATGCGGGGAAGCTACATGAGCCATATCTTCATTACAAAAGCTAATGACCTCTTTCCTAAATTCTACCCTCGAACTCTTACTGGTTGCAGTCATCACAGAATCCTTCATGGTGTCGTCTTTTGTCGGGCAAATTGATATCATGTTTATTACTCTTGTGGCCACTTTGTTCCTTGGTTGGTCAGTCTCACCATCACTTATTGTTCCGAAAGCCTGTTCGGGTCTTTACAGGAAGTGATTAAGGTGACCTTCATTGATCAACTCCTCAATTTCCTTTTATCACGTCTGGCAGTCCTCAATATTGTGGCTTCCACAGCGATGGTAGTGCCAATACTTTGACTGATCGCCTCCCTGAGGATTCTTTAACGCTTTTGGCCACTTTAAAAATTTTTCATCCCAAATCTGTATCAACATGTTAGTACATGAGTCATTCAAGGGAGTCAGATTCATAGGTCTAAACTCCCTTCAAAGAACTTGCTTAGACTTTTGCTACTTCCTTGGTCATTGGGAACCTTGATGGTCCCCATTCTTTCTCTTTCCTGCCACCACCCTCGAGCGAAAGTTCTCTTATCGGTCGAGCTTCTTCGCTTCATTGGCTTCCTTGGCCGCTATGTATACTCAAACTATGGTCTCGGCCTCTCCAAAGGTCCGAGGCCCTTTGTGGATGAGATGCTTGAAGAAATTGTCTCCTTCTAATGCAGATAGGAAAGTGTTAAGCTTTACCCCTTCCGTCAACTTCAGAATTTTCCTGGCCTCTATAATGAATCGAGACAAAAAACCTTATAAGCTCTCCCTAGGCCCTTATCTCACACGAGTAAAGTGCCATGGCTGCTTCTCTATCTTCTTGCTACAAGTAAATTAGGAGATAAAGTTATCTTCCATCTCACTAAGTAATCAAATCAAGTTCGTTGGCAGACCGTAAAATCATATCCTGGCGTCACCTTTAAGTGTTAAGAGAAAGTATTGACACATCATCGTTTTACCTAAACCCTGAAGGCTCGGATGCTCTCGGAAGTGATCCAGATGATCCATAGGGTCAGAACTTCCATTATAGGCGTCAAGATTTTGCATTTTGAATATTGGGAGGAGTGACCTCGTTCTAATCTCCATTGTAAATGGCGATCTGCAAAGGTGAATCGCTCCTCCTTCAGTGTCTTTCCCGAAAACTCGTTGCCAAATTTTTTCAAGCTTCTCCTCTACTTGTGGGGGAGCCGTCATCTTCTTCTCGTTGAGATGGTTTTTTAACTCGTTGGGGTCCTGTGCAGTTTGTAGTTCTACTCAGCTCCTATCCTTTGGAGGGAGTTCGTTACGAGGGAGCCCTTCCTGAAAAGAGGGCTCTTGATTGTCACGGTGTATCGAGGATTTTGCCTCTCTGGGCTTTCCTCCTGAATCCTCCGACCCAAGTGCCTTTCAAGTCGCAATGGGATTTTGTTGCTTGAGGTAGTTTGGGTCCCCGAGTCATCGTACTAACTAACTTGTTTTGAGGGGTGCTTCTTTTCCTTACCCTTCTTCTTGGATGTGGCAGTCTTAGAGGCCTTGGATGGCGCCCTCTTTTACCGCTCGTTCATTTTTGAACAAAGGGTTTTAACGTGTTTGGAGATATCATCCATTCTCATCACCAGTGCTCGTACACACGGATGATCATCCACCCTAATGTCTGTAGTGGAGCCATTACCATATGAAGTAGCATCTCTGATTGGGGCACTAGTTTGTGCTTGCGTATTCACCATATTTTTGGTTATTGAAAGTGTGTTAAGTAGATTTTTTGTCGATTTTTACAGACGGCACCAATATTACGTCCTCAGATTTTGATTGTGGTATGGACGAGAATCCAAAGGTGTCCTCCGATTCATTCTCTATTTGACTTGATCCGAATTTCGTACAACAAAAAAGAAAGGCGAATGTCCTCTTTTGAGGGAGCAATTGAGGGTGCAGGTGTCAAGTGAGGCTTTCGTGGAGCCTTCAGCTTTTTGGAAATAATTCATAAGCTTGATAAGTTTTAGAGAGAAAGAGTAGTAATGACACTCAATATATTACGTGAAAAACCCTCCTCTAAATGGGAGGAAAAAACTATGGGACTCTTGGTCCATAAGCCACTTCACTAAGAAGATCTCTGATTGCAGAGTATTCAAGTTACAGAAGAGAGTAAGAATAGAGTTTGAGGGAGAGAGTACGCCTTCTTCCTTGTATTACTCTTCTGTTTCTCTCCCCTAACTTTGGTGCTTAATTTGCATATCTATAGTGTTCGACAGTCACCTACTTTGAGCAAGTGGTTGGTGTGTATAGGAAACCCTGCCACCAACTCTACTAAATCTATTCTACTACTCTGCAAGCCTACTATTTCTAGAAGTCAACTGCTCCTTCTAGGCAGCTCGTGCTCTGCAAAAGTTGTCAACTTCCCTGAGATGCTTCCTTCATTCCTTCTCGTGGTTGACTCTGTTAGCCACTAACTCTGGCTCACAAACTTTCTGGACCATGTAAAGTTCTTGGCCGTCATGAGTCCTCGAGCCTTAACAGAGGAGTCGGCCGGTGCTTCTCTAGGGCCAAATCAACGTCCTTGGGCTCCTTGGCCCAAAGGCCTAATCGCAGAAATGAGCCTTCCAACTAGGCCTTGGG
>JAODPA010131919.1:0-16781 GCA_025585075.1 Nepenthes mirabilis | reverse complement strand
TCGGCCGATCGAAAATGAGGGAGAACAAATCGCGCGGCGCAAATATATACTGCGCCGGCCGCTCGAGCGCCCCCTCGAGCGGCTGGCGAGAGGCCAGGCTACAGGCGGCCACCGCTCGAGCGCCCCATCGAGCGGCTGGCGAGCGGCCAGAATAAGCTATACTGTACATCATTAGTATACAATTATAGATCAATACATGTCCATCAAAATATACATAAGTACTCCATATAAGTACAAAACTTCAAAATCTATGTCAACAAAATAATCTTCCAAATCTACAGCCTAGCCAACTACTAATCTCTACTTCACCTTGTCAGGCATAAGTTTGTACTCATCTAAAGGCAAGAAAATAGTAAGGAGTGAGACAAATACTCAATAAGGCACAATATAATTAAAGATAATAAGTAATATACTCAAAATAAATCAAGAGAAGGAAAGTCGGAGCATAATACAGATGCATAAACATGAAGCATGATCATATGTATTTTTCAGAATATATTTATCTTTTAACATTTTATGTCTGATTCCTTTAGGTTGTAAAACATACAGAAATTTATTCATTATTTATGGATTATGGCTAGTAGACCTTATCAGCTAACGGAGTAGTCAAACGAGGAATGAAATATGTATGCATCCATACATTCTAAGGCACTACCCACGATACCTCAAACTTTAATGTCCCGTGATGGACGATATACCTTTCATCCGAAATATGAGGTCAAATAACACATATGCCACCATAGCACCTCCCATGGCCTAGAAGTATTCCTCAATCCACCACTATAATATTCTAAGATATGTCAGGAAATATTACCTTTTGAAATATAAATCCTTAGTCCAAATTCATGGTTACTTATTCTTAAGTGAAGGTGTACCATATTCTCACACAAAGTTCTCAATTCCTAGAGAATAAAATATCAAACATAACAAATTGTGGAGTTCTATTCTTATACTTTATATAGTTCTCATATTTTTTGGATACAGATACAAATTGTCTTTTTACTTGGGAGCTTAAGTCTTCATATAGTTTCAAATGCATTCACAAAATAACATAAAGCTTGGGAAAATTTTAGAAAATCCTTATCATTTCAAGCCAAACAAAACTTGTAGCTTTCGGACAATAAATCTCTTCACAAAAGCATCCAATAATATTTTCAGAATATATAACATAACATATACCAAATACATATGGACAAATACCAAATAATCACATTCATAAGCTAGGGTTTCAAGTTTTAAGTCCATATTATCCATAAATCCCAAAATAAACGGGAGAAAATACGGGGCATGGGTTTAGAGTTTCATTGGAAGCATAATACATCACAAAACTTAGAAATTGTACAGAAAATCAACTTATATACAAGCTTAAGATTTGAGTTTTACAAAATATAAGCTTTGATAGGCATCAGAATAAAAATACCTGAAGAGAATGGAACAAAAAGTGCAATAAGAGAAAGAAAAGTATATCGGTACACTTGCCTTGACCTGATCTACAACTTCTTCAACTAACTTTATGCCGAAAATAGACTTAATACCTCAATCTCCTCCTTCTCTCTCCTCATCTCGATGCTCTCTCTCTCTCCTCTCTCACAGATTTGGCATAAATGATAGAAAGAAGGCTCGCACATGCATAAATACACAGACTCGCGCTCGAGCGCTTGTCGAGCAAGCATCAGACATGATAGCACTGGAACGAGCATTCAAGCGTGACACCAATGCACTTCAGGTGTGCATAGACTAGATTTGGCGCTTCATGCCGGTGCCACCAGTGTGCTTTGAGTGGCAGGTAGGCACCACTACCCTAGAATGGGCATCCCGGTGCCACCTCGGGTGCACAACGGGCATCCCCCACCGATACTGTATTCTGTTTTTGAAACTTAATTTTTTGCATATATTAAATTTAATTTTGATTATATCATCTTAATTATCTCCAATTATGATATTTTAAAAATTAGAACCTCACAACTCTCCCCCATTTAGAAAATTTCATCCTTGAAATTAACAAATTCTAGAAATTGAACAAACACACATACCTCAAATTAAATGGTGATATTTATCCCAAATCTCATCCTCCCTTTCCCATGACGCTTCCTTGTGAGAGTGGTTCCCACACAAAATCTTTACAAGAGGGAGGGTCTTCGTGCGCAAAATTTGGTCTTTTCGATCCAAAATCTGTACTGGCTCCTCTGAATAAGATAAATCTTCATTGATAGCTAAGGGGCCATAATCGATGACATGCACTGGATTGTGAACATACTTCCTTAACATTGAGACGTGAAAAACATTACGCATATCGGCCAAATTGGATAGCAGTGCCAATCGATAGGCCATCTGTGATGACTCGAGTCCTAAAATATGATAATTAGGATATAATTAAGTCAATAATGATCAAGGATTGAGTTTAGAATGTGGAAAAAGTGAGTTTGAAAGTAAAAGAGGAAATTGGGTCTTGTAAGGTACCGATTTTTAAGATATGAATAATATGGGTGAAGAGGTTTCAGATTTTTAAAATATAGTAATCGAGAGGTAATTAAGTTGAAGCAATTGAATTAGGGTTAAAAGGTACAGGAGGAATTGGATTAAAAGCTCAAAAATTTGGAATTGGAAAAATCAGCAATCGAAATTGTAAACTGGGAAACGTTGATTTGTAAATAAGATTCTGGACTTTAAATTATGATAATCATGGCCTATTAAGGTTATATAATCTAAATTAGGGTCTAAGGATGTGAGGAATTGGGTTAGAAGGGTGAAAATGGGTCCCGAATGGTAAAAACGCAACGTTTTCACATTGCAGGCTTGATGTGCACCTGACAAGCACCTGACGAGCACCCGATGAGCACTTGAGCAAAGTGGGAGCGATTCCCCCTTGCGAGCAGTGCAATCGAGTAGTATGCATCGCAATATAGGGCTTTGGTTTTATGACCATACATATGTAGGGTGTCAGATTACAGTTCGACAGTTCCTTGTGAAACCCTAAATCGAGAAATTAGGGATTCGGTGCTTTAGTTCCCTAAATTTTGAGATGTACCTGTGATTCTATAATATGTTAAGACCTATGAGGTGATTTTAGTTTGAAAAGTCTGGTAGGAATATACTGTAGAATTTCTAAAATGTTCTTAAGTTATCTGAAGGATTATTAATTAAAGTTTAGTCTGAAAAGTTCTATAGGAATATACTGTGGAACTTCTGAGGTGTTCCGAGGTTACCCGAAGAATTGTTCATATGGGTTTGATTGGATCTGTACTTAAAGGTTAATCTAAAAACTCTACCGTTAAGTCATAGAGAAGTTCTAAAATGACCGAATGTTTCAAAGGTATGATCTGAAATGGTCTTCGGAGATATGGTAAGTTAAAAGCTAAAGAATAAGACAAAAGGTATAAGTCTTCAAATGGAAGAGAGGCTTAACGAAGATCATTTGATGATTGGTACTTAAGGATTAATCTGAAATTATATCGTTAAGTTTTAGAGAAACTTTGAAACTAACTAGAGGTTTAACAATATAAATTGGAAAGGTTTTAGCGATTAGGAGAGTTAGGGCTAAGGAAATAAGGATAAGAGTATTTTCGGTTAGAGATTTCCGGCTTAACTAGTCAATAACCTCAACCTTAGGTTACTGCATTAAAATACAGAATAATAGGTATTAGAACTACACTGAACAATAGCCACTGAACTAAATAAACCATCCTATCCTCAGGATATAAAGTATGGAGGGTAAGTAAAGGCTAAAGTAAACAGAAACCATCCTGGCCTTGGGATATAAAGTATGGAGGGTATGTAAAGGATTAAACTGAATAAGAACTATCCAGCCCTTGGGATGTAAAGTATGGAGGGTATGTAAAGGATTAAATTGAATAAGAACCATCCTACCATCGGGATGTAAAGTATGGAAGGTATGTAAAGAATTAAATTGAATAAAAACCATCCTGCCCTTGGGATGTAAAGTATGAAGGATAACAGACTTAAAGGGAAATTGAATATTCCGAAATATGGACACTAAACAGAGAACTAAACTGAATGATATGAAATATGGATACTGAATAGAGAACTAGGCTAATGATCTGAAATATGGATATTAAATAGAGAACTAGGTTAATGCTCTAGAATATGAACTCTACACCGAATTCTAAATCTAGAACTAAGGAGCTGAAATAATAGGTTTTTCGGTGTACCGCACTGCAATAGATTTCTAGTATTCTGCATCATATTTATGCTTCTGTTCTCTTACCTCTATGCATGAGTTTTTTGCATTCTTTTAAAGTTCTCTTCTAAAAGTACACATATGTTCTATATATATATAAACTGTATGTTTTTACTATTTTGGGTGCATTTGCTGAGCTGTTAAGCTCACTCCTTGCTTTCATTTCTCCCGTCCAGATAAGCAAAAGTCTGAAAAGGATCGAAGTCAGATTTAGCTAGAAGAAGGGAAAGCTTGTAAGTTTTGAAGATCTTGAAGGACTTCGGCGGACCAAAAGATTTTAGATTCTTATAGCTCGCACTTGTAATAAACAATTGTATATTACGAATATGTGAATGATGCTACATTATGATGAATGTCTTGTTATTGCTTCTGCAGGATTCTGTTAAGGATATAGATGCTTCCGCTATCTAGTTTCTTTGGATTTTATACAAGTCCTAGACGGCATCTCACATACAAATTCTGATATAGTAGTTAAGATGGTTAAAAGCCATGAATGGCAATTTGAGATCCTGTGAATGTGTGTTGTAGGGAAACTTGTGGCATTGAATTAGTTGTGTGCTTATATAGGTTATAATATGTAGGTTGTATATTGGGTTTTCATTCAATTTTAGATAGAACTTTGCCGAAACTTTTATAAAATTTAATAATGTAAATTTATGGGTTTTGGTCTAGGTGCAGGGGAAACTCTGCCTAAGTTTCTGAAGGATTTAAATGTTTATAAGTTCTGAACTTATTTGACGGAGGATCCCATGATAACTAGGATCCGTTTCGTCATAATGGTATCAGAGAAAATGAGATGCCTTAGGAATAATCTGAATCGTATGCGGAAGTTTAGGAAATGATTATGAATGATCGACTGAGTAGGAATGGACTTAGGATGAATTGTAATCTAGGTATCTTAGCTAGCATAAGTAGGTCTGAGATAGACCGAGACCTAGTGATTATGTAAAATGACATCGCCTTTGGGTTTAAGCACATCGAATCAAATTGAAGATTCAGATTGAACTGTTTTAAGTTGAGGAAAGATAGAAGTGATTAGGGTGAGAGGAATGCCTAATGGCTGATTTTAAGGATTTTATTTCGGGCAACGCTAATTGTTTTGACCCCTCCCTTTGATCAGATCAATTGAAGTCAGCTAATGTTGTAATGTTTATGGATATAAGATATACCTTGGAGAGTAGATGGAGTGGAAGAAATAGAAGAAATAGTCGTGGAGGTACGAGTACTCCTCGCGACCTTGAAGCTAAATATGTGAACTTGTTGGAAAGGATGATGAATGTGGTTGAATCTATGGAGCAGCGTCATATGGCTTTGGTCCCTTCACCTGAGCCAGTTCAAGTAAATCCTACTCTGACCACGTATGATAGGTTCACGGTGGGAAGAACACCTGAATTCCTGGGCGAACCTGATCCAATAAAGGTGGATATTTGTATCCAGAGGATGAAGAAGATCTTTGCAGTGATTCGATGTTCAGATGAAGAATAAGTTTCTTTTGCGATATATAAGTTGGGAGGCAAATCTGACAGTTGGTGGGTGATGAAGAAGTGGGCATTAGGTGCGCCTAATAATGTGATTACTTGGGAAATATTTGAAGAAACCTTTATGGAAAAGTATTTCCCTCCTAGGCTTTGGGATCAAAAGGAACAAGAATTTACGCGACTTAGATAGGGGAGTCAAACAGTAGTTGAATACGATGCTAAGTTTACCGAATTGTCTCGATTTGTGCCATATTTTCTGGAGGACAAATTAAGGAAGGCAAAAAAATTTCAGCAGGGATTAAGGGATAATATTAGAGGACATTTGGCGACTCTAAAGCTTCAATCGTATGCGGACATATTAGACATAGCCCTGATATATGAAAAGGAGCTAAAGATACGAAAATTCCGTACTAAGAGAGAAGCTAGCCGGATAAGTAATAGTTTGGAACCTTCTAAGCCATCAAAAAGGGTGAGGACTGAACACAAAGGAAAGAGTATTATCGAGGTTCGATCAATGACCAGTCCTCAAGAGTCTAAGGTGGACTGTGTACAGTGCAAGAGGAGGCATCCGGGGACGATCTGTTACAAAGCAATGGGGGCTTGCTTTAATTGTGGTCAACAGGGTCACCTAGCCAAGAGTTGTCCCCAACCAAGGAGACTATGAAAAGTCAAGGCACTCACGGTAATAGTTCAGGAAGTTGAGACCTTTCCTAGCGTGAATGAAGGTATTTTCTCATTTAAGGAATATGATTTCTGTTTTATTTAAGTTGGAGATTGTGTATTCTTTCCCAAATTGCATATTATATTCCATTTGCCCTATAAGTTTTGAATTATCTCCTGAATTATATATATGTGTTGTTCTTCTATGGATATCATGAATTGTGGGGAGTAATCAGTTGTATGTTTGATTGGAGGAAAGAATGTCATGTAGGTGCGATACCACTTCGATGGCATAAATTTATTGGGAAAAGTTAGGATCCTGTTATTTTTGGATCACAATTGATGGATACCCTCAGTCTAAGTGGGGGAGGAACTTGGGGTTCAAAGTTATATCGTTGTAGTGAAGATTTTGTGATGAAGTCTTTGTCTTAGGAATTTATGAATACTACTTTTGGGAGATGATTGATGTCCTATGAATCTATAAGTTGGGGGGACTGTAAAACAGAGGATCTCAGTAGTACTTAATGTAAATAGAGGCCTTTGGGCTAAGAGGAAGAAGAATCCCTAGTGTGAATTGCCACTTCAAAAATTGGGATTAGCAACTGAAAGTTTCAATCTAAGAAATTATGGGTAGATTTGAATGTTTGAGACAATAGAGTATGGTAATCCTAAGTTAGGAAGCCAAATCGCATCTGAGATATTGGGGCTATAGTTGTGTAACAAATTTAAAACCACGTCGGATCTGTGGTGAATATGCCATTGTAGTCTCCAATCCTATTACAGTTTGAGGATTTGTGAGAGTTATTTTCTTGATATAAATATTTTGGGATAAGTGAAATCATGGTTGTGTATAATTCGAGTGTACTAGACGGATTTGGTACTACGAGAAAATGTCGACTTGATGACATGCTAATAAAATGAGAAGATTGTGAAGTACCCTACCTTGGATATCTGATTTTGATTTGAGATCTATATTAGAATTTTAACTGAGCTTGGTAAAGGAATTAAGGATGTTAGATTGAGATTGTGATAGTAAATAGTAATCATATGACTTAGAGTAGGATGAACTGATCAGGGTAGCACAGCGGAAGAGTGATGAACCTGTGCATATAATAAGGTTTAAAGTAATGTTCAGAGGAAATCCTCAATCTTGAGGTTTAGTATAAAAAGAAATGAGGAAGTTTGCTTGTTTAAGGTTTGGAATTAAGTTAGATAAGAGATTACCGAAATAGGTTTGCCTTCGGATTTAACCAATTTAGATCTAGAAAGGATGCATTAAATAATGAGGATAAAGGCAATTATGATATTTATGATTTCCTAGGAGAACCATCCTGATTTAGAAATAAGTTGGAGACATTGAGAAATTTTTTTTTACTCTGAAGATTCAAGGATCGTTAAATTTTGAGGGCAAAATTTTTGTAAGTGGGGGAGAGTGTGACGATCCAAGTCCTAAAATATGATAATTAGGATGTAATTAAGTCAATAATAACCAAAGATTTGGTTTAGAATGTGAAAAAAGTGAGTTTGTAAGTAAAAGAGGATATTGGGTCTTGTAAGGTACCAATTTCCAAGATATGAATAACATAGGTGAAGAGGTTTTGGATTTCTAAAATATGGTAATCAGGAGGTAATTAAATTGAAATAAGTGAATTAGGGTTAAAAGGTACAGGAAGAATTGGATTAAAAGCTCAAAAATCTGGAATTGGCAAAATCGGTGATCGAAATTGTAAACCAAGAAACGTTGATTCATAAATAAGATTTCGAACTTTAAATTATGATAATTATGGCCTATTAAGGTTAAATAATCTAAATTAGGGTCTAAGAATGTGAGGAATTGGGTTCGAAGGGCCATCGAGCGGTGGCCAACCCGTGGCACGGCCGCCCGCTGGCCGCTCGAGCAGCAGGCGCAGTTTAAATACGCGCCGTGCCTCTCTCTCGTCCATTTTTGCACGGGCTGAGGGCTTTTTTAGAGAGAGTGGGAGCACGATTCTAGAGAGAGAAGAAGGGAGATCGAGCTCGGGAGTCCGATTCCGTCCGAGAGCCAGGTATAAAGGTGAAAGCACGCGTCGAGGCAAGTGTTCTCATACCCACTTCCTGTTCTTTTTCGTTGTTTTATGTATTTTCGTTGGGTATTTTGTGTCGATACCCACGGGAAACGTTAGAATCTTGAAACCCATGCCTTGAGGTCCAAGAAAATGTAGTTGTTTGTTCGAATCGAGTCCGATTCGTCCAGGTGGGCTTTACCGAAACCCTAACCCACGGAATTTTGGGGGTTTTCTGTTTCCCGGCCATGTATCATGAAATTGACCTCAAAATTGGAATCCCCACGTCCCAATGATGTATATATGTCGGCCGTGGGTCCAATCTTGCACATTTGGACCCGTTCGTGGCGTCCGAGCCCATTAAATGGGCACTGTTACTGTTCACCCGAGACCGAAGGTAGATTTTGCGCGTTGTCACCTTTGTGAAATGTTGAAAGGACCCTAGAATATGAATCCTCGTATCCCAATTGTGTGTATACATTGACCGGATGCCGAATCCTGCAAGATTTGACCCGTTCGTGGCATCCGGGAGCCTTAATAGTTTCCCGTTGTGGATAATCCAGAAATAAATGGGAAGTTGCATACTTCCACCCTCGTGATAAGTTAATCGAACCCAAATGTGAAATCTCGTGTACGAATTGTGCGTACGAATCCACCGGACGGCTGATTTCCAAATATCGAACCGTGTACATCGTCCGAGTGGTCAAAGAGAAATCTGATAATGTTCACCCAAAATGAAATGAGGAATGTAAAGTGATATGTGATCATTTTTTTAATGAAAGTAACGTTTAACTGATTAAACGTAAATGTGAGCTCCAAAACGTATATCCGTGTGCTGGAGGCAAGGGATGAGTCCCAGAGGTTCCAAAGTGATATGTGATCATCGGAGGTAAGAATCTGATCTCTCTTGTGAACTTGAATTGATTATTGTGACTAAGGGAACTGGATCCCGTAGAAAGTGGAATTGAACTTGTGATGACTTGTTGTGAATAAGGGAATTGAGTCCCACCGATTGTAAATAAGAGAATTGAGTCCCATTGGTTATTGAGAATCGTGACGTGAATGGAAGGGAGTCCACATTGTGCTTGTGATGATGTAATCTCCCGGATGGAGATGATTGTGATGGGAATGAGGTTTCCTGAGATGTGATCGTGTGTGGCAAATGTGGATTTACCTCTCCAAGTGTTGAACCTAATCTTGAAACTAGGACCCTGAGTCGTATGGGTAGTATTCTTTAGTATACCATGTCCATTGTGGTGTGAACCCGAGGAATACTTGGCCACGTATTTCGGCCGCTCGTGGGAGCGGGTGATGTATGTGGTATGCTTTAGGAAACTACTGTGGAAGAACGAGGATTGCCCTGGACCCCGGGGGTGTGGGGTGTGTCTGTCGATGCTACATATTAAGATGTAGTCGTCTGTGATGATTGTTGCATGGATGCAACCGAGGGTCGTGTGCTACCTACCGAAAGTAGTAGCCGTGGCTTTAGAATGTGTAGCGAACACATTCCTGTCCTCGTTCTCTCGCATCGTTGGTTAGTACGATCTACTAGCCGGGGTCCGCAAAAATGATGTAATAATGATAATGAATAATGTCCAATGAATGTAATCATGAAAACCGTGAGAACCAAATGAATCCGAATGGTGACCAATCAGTGTAATCATGAGAACGGTAGGAATCAAGTGATTCCAATTCTTCCTGTTCCTTCTCCTATTACTTGATTATGGCGAGTGCTTGTATTCCCTCCCGTTTCAGTTCTTGTACATGTCTTGGAGGGGTGTTTATGATTACATTTGCTGAGCTGTTGGCTCACTCTTGCTGTTGTTGTTTTCCTTTCAGATGAGAACACTTAGCTGGCGCCTGATAGTTAGAGCAAGGAGAGGCTTGCTTGATGAGATTGGCTGGACGGCGAGTGCAGAAGGATTTGGGACATAGAGTTGGATTGGATGGCCACTCAGGGTTGAGCGTGGCTCATTATTATTATTTTGTGATTTGTTTATGTTTCCGCATGTATGATGATTTAGTTATGCTTCCGCGTCTGTATATATATGTTTTGAGTTTGGTTTCATTAGATGGCATCTCTCTAGATCCAGTATAGTCGGTTGTGTACTGTATTGGAGCCATGGATGATATGGCAGATGTGTGATCCTGTGTAGTGTGTTGTAGGCTTTGAGTTAAGCCTCTTGATTAGATGTGTGCTTGTGCAGGATGATATTTGAACAGGTTGTATTTTTAGTTTTCGTCCAGTTGCAGAGAAAACTCTACCAGATTTTCTGTGGAATCCATAGGTTAACTATGGGCTTTAGAGTGTGTGTTGCCATTGATGGAGGTTATTCGATGGAGAATAATCTGGTCCGTCACAGTTGGTATCAGAGAGAAAGAGAGATGCCTTAGGTTTGATCTAAATCGTATGCGGAAGCTTAGGTTTGATTAAGATTGATTGATTAAGTGAATAAAAGCATGTGAGGACTGAGTTAGTCTAGGTAGTTTTGGTTACCCCTGTCCCAGAACTTAGACTAGAGTGCTAAATCTGAAGCGGTAGCTTAGTTTGGATGGCTAGCCTACACATCCTAGCTTGTGTTCTAGGAGTAGCTAGATTCAAATTGCTTCGGTTTTAAGGAAATATTAGTAGTGGCTCCTTGTTGGGGACTACAAATATTTGTGATTCGGTTGTCAGGAAGGGAGAAAGATGGTGTGTCGAGACACCTTAATGTTGGAATTTGATCGGTATTGATTGGATCCTTGAACTGATCAGTGTTTATTCGGGGCCTAGGGTAATTAATCTCGGTTGAGGTTTAAGTTTGATCGGTTCTTGGTTGAAGTCGTTGGATTGGTATTTTGCTTTGAAGGGTTACCAGGTCAACCTAGAGAACGTGATGAATTGGGTGGAGTTAATATCGAGCATATGAAGCTCTAGGTTGGAAATTCATGAAGTGTCTGGACTTCTTGACAGTCTAGATCATTTGAGATTGAGATGTGAATTTTGAGGTTTAAGATATAGTTGTGGTGACCCCCATGTCTGATAGAAGACATGGCGTGCTTCCCCGTGATGGGTAGGAAGCGAGTTGACCTCGGGTGGTTGACGTGAGAAAGATCTTGGGTCTCGAGGATTAGGAAATATGGTTCCATGTGTTATGGAAATTTCATGGATTAATGTTTTGTGTCGTTGAGACTCTTGGGAGCGTGTCTCAATAGTGGATAGTTCGAGCATGAGATTTAAGGATGCCTTTAGTCACGGACAGGCAGTGAGAAGGGTCAGTGTATATATCAGGATCCTATGGTATGAACTCAAGTGTTAATGCCACCTGTCGTGGCGAGAGGTGAGGTTCTTGGGTTTAGTATTGTGACCTGATGTTGTTTTGAGGATTCCGAATCCATGTTGGGATTGTGGTTGAAATTGTGTAACTGGGAGGATCTAGACTTGGCAGTGATATCAAAGATGACCTAGTATTCGGAAAGGCGAAAGGAAATATGGCAGCGGCTATTCATGGATGAATCTTGGACAAATGCTTTTCGGAGAAGCTTTTGAAACTAGGATCTAAGTTATAGAAAATACGGGTGTTGGATTGAGGGTGGTTTGTATCATCTGATCTTGGAATGAAGAAATCCAGCGCCGTAGGATCAGAGTTTCAGTGGTATTAGTGCATGAAGCAATATGTGGATTGTCGAGTTAGGAGATGAAATTTCTTGATCTTGATGTCACAACACTTGCATCTTGGGACCCCGATTATGTTTATGGTTTTGTGATTCGAGGGATTAAGGATCTAAGTTTGATATAAGTGGTATCGAGGTTGTGATATGCTTGGAGCTCGTGAATATGATTGGTTGGGTTAACTTGAATCGTCTTGTGGTGTCAATCTTGTTGTGACGTTTAAAGGTTTCGGTCAGTAAGTTATCAGGTCGATTGCCTAGTAATTAAAGTGTGTGATTTTGGGTATGAACTTGAGATAGTTAAAGTGTTAAGTCTTAATCTGATTTTAATAGTAGTTCGGTGGGCAAACTGCAGTGCTGATATAGTTGGCTTAGTAAATGATATCATCTTGCAGTCAGGTTGTGGGAATGGAAGCATGAGTTTGAATTGATCGAGGTTCAAGAAATTGATATCGTCTTTCTCGTAAATCATTTGATCGAGGATGTTATCGAAAGGGAAGATTCGGTCGAGTTATCTTATGATCGGTAATTCGAGGTCATATCGAATCGATGCTAATCATTGAGGATCTTAAGCAGGACCGTGGAAGTATCGGCTTTGGTATCGTGGTCGATTATTTCAGAATCTTCGAGGTAAATAGATGGACCGATAAGGTGGTTCACAAATTTCAAAAATATTTAGGAAATTAATGATTGGATGATCAGATCTTGGGGATGGATAGACATAGTCCGTGGGCCGTTGTGAAGGCTTGATGAATTCTAAGATCGATCTGGGGCCGTAACGGGACATTTGTGGATCAATAGGAGTTGTAGCCCCGATGGTATCCGGGTCAAGGATACGGTCACTGTAAGTCCAGAAAACGCCGTCTGGGTTTTGTAGGATCGATGGCGTTTCATGAAGTTTTATGGGATGATCTTTCGACCACGTCTGGGTCGATGTTGAGGTAGCTTCATGTGATAATCAGGGAATTCCAAGATATCGATGGTGTGTGCAATTGCTTAAGGATTGAGTTAGGTTTTATGGATAGTTGATAATTCGCATGTCCCATCGAGAAAGGAATGCGAATTTAGTTGAGAAAATGCATTCCTAAGCTCGTGGCTTTGTGATTGCATGATTTTGAGGACTTAGGATTTTAAGCGTGGTTGGTTGAGGAGGCCGATTTGTGTCATGGAAGTGTGCAGTCATCTTTGATCTAATCGGATAGGGTGATTGATGTTCGTGACATTTGGGTTGACCCCTAATGGGTCCGATGAGTTCTTGTGGAAAGTAATACCCTTGAGATAAGTGGGGGAGGAGTTCAGGATTAGTGTTACCCCCATGGGCATGTCGGAAATTGGCCATTGAGGTTTTCTTTTGAAAACTCAAGAGTATTGTCTTCGGAGATAGGAAGATGATCATATGGTCTTGCATGTGGTCAGGTTTGTTTATAATTGGAGAAGTGAACATCGGTGTTTTCTTTGGGTCAGTAGGCATCAATGTTGGAAATTGATGCTACAAATCTTGGACGTGTATGTCTTGGGAGTTTCATAGGTAATGTGAAAGTTAAATCGCGAGTAAGTCCAAATGACTGGGTGTTAGAATGTCGTGATCTTGCTGGAAGTTAGAATCGTATTCGGTTTTGGTCAGTTGGCTCGTTGATATGCCAACAGGATCTTGAGGTTACTAAGTGATCAGAATTTTGAGAATTTTGGGTAAGGATTGAAAGTCCTGTCAACTCTTTGGGTGATCGTTATGATTAGAGCTTTGATTGTGACGTAATTTAGGGGATTAATCAGAGTAGCGTAGCGGAAGCGTTGGAGGGTCCGTGGCCCAGAGATTTCTAAATAAGGTTGAGGTCCCAGTGACCGATTTCTTTCAAGGCTTGGAATGAATTAAAGGGGAAAGTTCATTGATCCGTTGGAAGTGTCGGATTGGGTTAGGAGATGTCCGGCATGATTGTAGGTGGCTTTTGAAATTTCTAAAAATCGATATAAGGTCTTCCTTGTATCGATGTTTGAGAGAATCGGTAAGTGTCTGGGTTGAATCATTCTGAGAGGCTAAGGATTTGTTTTGTGACGAGAACTAGGACGATTCCAATGCTTGAGGTTCAAAAATAGGCGTTGT
The DNA here is from genome assembly GCA_025585075.1 of Nepenthes mirabilis. Classification (NCBI taxonomy): domain Eukaryota; kingdom Viridiplantae; phylum Streptophyta; class Magnoliopsida; order Caryophyllales; family Nepenthaceae; genus Nepenthes; species Nepenthes mirabilis. The sequence goes on along the minus strand of JAODPA010131919.1, from coordinate 2,651 downwards.
CCGAGGAATGATTTCAAAAATTGGGGAGCTCACCTCGGGTTTGCGAATTTGAGGCTTGTTAAATTTCGAGGACGAAATTTTATAAGTGGGGGAGAGTTGTGAGGTTCCGGATTTAGGAACTTGATAATAATGAGGTGATTAGTATGTTAATGATCGATACTAATCCTATTGAAAGATTAAGGTTTTGTGTCGGAAGAAAAATCGAAAAAATTATTCGGGTCCAGGCTGTTGAAGCCCTGCCAGCAGGCTTGTGCCTGCTGGGCGCTCGAGCCGTGGCTCGAGCGCTGGTGCCAGAGGCACCCCTCGCCTTCTGGCCGCTCGAGCGGAGATCGAGCGGAAGAACCAGAAGCAAGGCCGCTCGCGGGCCGCTCGAGGTGCGCTCGAGCGGTGGCCTACCCGTGGCACAGCCGCCTGCTGGTCGCTCGAGCGGCAAGTGCAGTTTAAATACGCACCGTGCCTCTCTCTCGTTCATTTTTGCACGGGCCGAGGGTTTTTTTAGAGAGAGAGGGAGTGCAATTCTAGAGAGAGAAGAAGGGAGATCGAGCCTGGGAGTCCGATTCCGTCCGAGAGCCAGGTATAAAGGTGAAAACACGCGTCGAGGCAAGTGTTCTCATACCCACTTCTCGTTCTCTTTCGTTGTTTTATGTATTTTCGCAGGGTATTTTGTGTCGATACCCACGGGGAACGTTAGAATCTTGAAACCCATGCCTTGAGGTCCAAGAAAATGTAGTTGTTTGTTCGAATCGTGTCCGATTCGTCCGGGTGGGTTTTACCGAAACCTTAACCCACGGGATTTTGGGGGTCTTCCGTTTTCCGGCCATGTATCATGAAATTGACCTCAAAATTGGAATCCCCATGTCCCAACGATATATATCTGTCGGCCGCGGGTCCGATCTTGCACTTTTGGACCCGTTCGCGGCGTCCGACCCCATTAAATGGGCGCTGTTACTATTCACCTGAGACCGAAGGTAGATTTTGCGTGTTGTCACCTTCGTGAAATGTTGAAAGGACCCTACAATATGAATCCCCGTATCCCAATTGTGTGTATACATTGACCGGATGCCGAATCTCGCAAGATTTGACCCGTTCGTGGCATCCGGGAGCCTTAATAGTTTCCCGTTGTGGATAATCCAGAAATAAATGGGAAGTTGCATACTTCCACCCTCGTGATAAGTTAATCGAACCCAAATGTGAAATCTCGTGTACGAATTGTGCGTACGAATCCACCGGACGGCTGATTTCCAAATATCAAACCGTGTATAGCGTCCGGGTGGTTAAAGAGAAATCTGATAATGTTCACCCAAAATGAAATGAGGAATGTAAAGTGATATAAGATCATAATTGTAATGAAAGTAACGTTTAACTGATTAAACGTAAATGTGAGCTCCAAAACGTGTATCCGTGTGCTGGAGGCAAGGGATGAGTCCCGGAGGTTCCAAAGTGATATGTGATCATCGGAGGTAAGAATTTGATCTCTCTTGTGAACTTGAATTGATTATTGTGACTAAGGGAACTGGATCCCGTAGAAAGTGGAATTGAACTTGTGATGACTTGTTGTGAATAAGGGAATTGAGTCCCACCGATTGTAAATAAGAGAATTGAGTCCCATTGGTTATTGAGAATCGTGACGTGAATGGAAGGGAGTCCACATTGTGCTTGTGATGATGTAATGTCCCGGATGGAGATGATTGTGATGGGAATGAGGTTTCTCGAGATGTGATCGTGTGTGGCAAATGTGGATTTCCCTCTCCAAGTGTTGAACCTAATCTTGAAACTAGGATCCTGAGTCGTATGGGTAGTATTCTTTAGTATACCATGTCCATCGCGGTGTGAACCCGAGGAATACTTGGCCACGTATTTCGGCCACTCGTGGGAACGGGTGATGTCTGTGGTACGCTTTAGGAAACTACTGTGGAAGAATGAGGATTGCCATGGACCCCGGGGGTGTGGGGTGTGGGGTGTGTCTGTCGACGCTACATATTGAGATGTAGTCGTCTGTGATGATTATTGCATGGATGCAACCGAGGGTCATGTGCTACCGACCGAAAGTAGTAGCCGTGGCTTTAGAATGTGTAGCGAACACATTCCTGTCCTCGTTCTCTCGCATCGTTGGTTAGTACGATCTACTAGCCGGGGTCCGCAAAGATGATGTAATAATGATAATGAATAATGTCCAACCAATGTAATCATGAAAACCGTGAGAACCAAATGAATCCGAATGGTGACCAATAAGTGTAATCGTGAGAATGGTCGGAATCAAGTGATTCAAGTTGTTCATGTTCCTTCTCCTATTACTTGATTATGGCGAGTGCTTGTATTCCCTTCCGTTTCAGTTCTTGTACATGTCTCGGAGGGGTGTTTATGATTACATTTGCTGAGCTGTTAGCTCACTCTTGCTGTTGTTGTTTTCCTTTCAGATGAGAACACTTAGCTAGCGCCTGATAGTTAGAGCAAGGAGAGGTTTGCTTGATGAGATTGGCTGGACGACGAGTGTAGAAGGATTTGGGACATAGAGTTGGATTGGATAGCCACTCAAGGTTGAACGTGGCTCATTATTATTATTTTGTGATTTGTTTATGTTTCCACATGTATGATGATTTAGTTATGCTTCCGCGTCTGTATATATATGTTTTGAGTTTGGTTTCATTAGA
>JAODPA010131908.1:12719-44688 GCA_025585075.1 Nepenthes mirabilis | reverse complement strand
TATATGTAAAAGCAAAACTGAAATCAATTTAGCAGTAATATAAAAGTCTCAATTATATTTTAATTATTCCTTCTTTTATTATAAAATCCTCAAAATTTAATCCTCATTCGGCATTATTGGATCTAATATCGGTAAGGCCACACAAGGCCCGATTTAGATAACAGCGGCTCAAACAATCAGCTCAGCCCAAAACTCAAAGCAACTTACGTGGCAGCCCAACACCTACAGCCAATAGGCGCCTCCTACAGCTCATTAATGCGGTTATATATAAAAAACATAGTGCAGCAGGGGCGAGCCAATGGGAGAAGGTCAACCTTGCGAACCGCGACTCGGGCTTGAAATTATTATTGATAATATGATTATCCTGATCTTAATCAAGTATAAATAGGTTCATCTTATGTGGGCCCGATATTAGGATGTGATACGATTGAAATTATATCAAAATTATTATTGTGAATAAATTTTCATACATTTGATTATATACCGAATTATATCAAAATTATTATTTTTTTTGGGGAGAGCAATAAAATAAAAAGCAAAAAAAAATTAAGTGATGGTATGACCCATACTTATTTTTATCAATTTGGATATATTTAGGTGTACAGTTGAGTATATAAATAATGTTTTTTTATTTTTTTTAAAGAACAAAGTCCATTATCACATCACAGGAGTCTAATATAACTTTCTATCAGTGTTTGGAAACAAAGTTAAAGATTTGGTTAATTCACAGCCACATGATTGGTTCAATCAATGGCTGCAGCATCTTCATCACATTTTCCTTATATTTTGGTACACAGTTTCACATTGCTTAGCTTCATTTAGTCACTTACGTCAAATATACAGCAAAATTTGGAGGACTAACCTTTTACTGTGGAAAAATCTTATTTTCCAAGCTTTGTGTTTCTCCTAGAAAACTGGCGGTGGCAGAAGCCGCGGCGGCGGCGGCAGCAGCAGTGGGGTCTCAGGAGGGACTCCAAAATCAGATTCAGTTCCGCGATATAACCTGCAAGTTTCATGAAGAAAAAGCCCATCGCTTAACATCATATCATACAAACAAATTTAAAGACTAACAATGAAGGCAATGGAGGGTGATAAAGACTGAAGCGAATCTACAAAAGCCTGCGATCCGACGATGGGTCGAAAACAAATAGAATGTACCCAGAAAGACTGAAGAGACATTTAAAAAAAATATTAAAAGAGCTTAATGAATGGTTCCATTGATGAACTCTGCTAGATTTGTAGAGTAAGAATGAACAGAGCAGCTAACTCTTTCGTTTTACAGTTCAATCTACCATAGTGAGTAGCCGAGGATGAAAATAAAGTAGTGGGTCCATTTAGATCATTATCTACTAAAAATAGCGAGGAGTTCCTCTAGCATCATAATTTCCTTAAAGGAGAAAAGAAGGTGAAAAAACACAAAAGGCTGAGGGCCATAGTGCTGCCAATACCATATCACCACCTCCATGCTCTTCCAACCCACCACCACCACCACCACTATTCAACGCCACCTACTGTTCCTAATGAACCACCACCCATGACGCTCCCTCCTCCCACGCTAGGCAAACACCACCATTAAGGCCAACCGTGTAAGTGAACATTAACCAAGCAAAAAACCACCACCAACTAAATCTAAGCTGTCTAATTCTTTGGGTCATCAAAAAAGCCAATCTCAGGACTACTACTCAACGAATTAGGATTTTTTTTCTATTTATGATTCCCTGATTATTGATATAAGTTTGAATTTCCTTCCCTGATTTCTCTTCCATTCCTCAGATTTATTCAGTCTTTCTCTGTCTCTCCCCCTTCCTCTAACCACTATCCTCTCACTCATCTTGCAACAATTTTGTCGGATTTTGAATTATTCCTTTGTGAGTTTTACATCAATTGTAAACATAGATTTTCATCTGGGGAGCTATGAGGGTTTTTTGCTCGATGTTCACCCTAGGGAAACCAATTGGATGAAATTCCACGGGGCAGCCGAGAACTAGCGGCTTATGCTGCGGGTTTAGAGAGAATTCCAATAGTGAACCGAAGTGTGCCGCATGATGAAGTAGCCGTGCGGGATATGAATTGTAACACTCGATTTTCAATTTATGTTTATAATGTTATAATTATTATGCATTGGATAAACGTGGGAAATAATTATATAATGAAAACATTAAGAAAAATCAAATTTGAGGAATCTAGTTCAACGCCTGATAGGCTCTAGAGGGACGCTTATGTATGTTTTAGGAATAATGTTAGTAATTGAGAGTTACACAAGACGCACTAGTGCATGATTGGGTAGAATAGGTCACGCCTAATGTGGCGCTCTTGTGTCCCACTTCGCCTGATTTTGGACATTTGCACAATATAAGGGTGAGAGAGAGAACGCGAGGGAAAGAAGAGAAGGAAGATGAGATAGAAGGAGAAGGAAAGTGATTTCGAAGCTATTTAGTGTCAAATTTGGTAAAATTTGGAATTAAAGCAAGTATATATAAACCCATTCCTTGGTCTATTATTAAAATCTTTCGATTTTTATTCCAATTCTTATTTAAATATTCATACATGTCACTATTTTCATCTATTTTTTGAATATTATTGCATACATATTTATTTTACAGCACATTTTGAGATTTTGTTAGTTTTTATCGAACATTGAAAGATTCACTTATTTTCACCAAACATTTGGATATTTTGAAGGTTTATATTATTACATTGAGATATTATAAATAAAATCATGAAATATTTAAGCATTTGACAAAAACTCTTACTTTGTGATATGAACTAAGATAGTACTTTTCCGATTTGGAAAAATTTTGTATATATATTATACAGTCCTCCATTTGATAAAATAAGAACCATTGTCTTTTGGATAGTTTATATTCGGATGTCTTAGTATACTATGCGTACTTAAAGAATGCACCTATCATCCACGAATGAAAAACAAAAAAAGGCTTTTGACTTCATTCGTACAGTATAGATGGCACGCCTACAGATTTTGAATAGTAATATATCGGCCTAAAACTACTAAGAATATGAGTAGCGTGCCCTTCAAAGTTGTCATTTGATTAGTTGGTGTGCGAGTTATCAGTCTTTAGTTCTTAAATTTTCGCATGTTTTTTATTCAGGCATTTAGCTTTCATATTTTTAGATATGTATTATATGTTTTGGCTTTTATTATTATTTTTTGTACGATTCACATGCTTTGGATATTCGTAACCATATGTATATATATTGAGCATTTTGTATGAAATTACGGTTTGAAGCGCATTTATCGAAAATTAAACATTTTGGATTTTCACGTGTCGTTTATTACTTTTTTTTTCCCTTTACCTGTTTTACTCAAAAATTTATTTATCATACATACATACACACACACACACACACTTTAATGAGCATTAGACTCACATTTATAAATATTTTAAAAACCCCTTCTAGATTAACGTGCAATGAATTCTTGCAAGATTTGGACAAAAAATTGTTGAAAACTTTTGTTTAGTTGGTATTTGTAGTACTTATGGGTTGTTTTAGGCTCTATGTACTGCAGCGGATTTAAATTTTAAAATTCGGCAATTTGGACTATGGGCCAGTGTGCCTGATGGAATCATGTACGATTTCCGCTCCTATATATTTGGTATTTTAGTTGGATACTTATAGTGATTTATGGATTGAACAAGTAAAATATTATTTCGAAATCGGACAAAGATAGTTTAGCTAATCCTATGACTACTGCGATTTATATTTAATTATATAGCTTATGATATTTGTATGTAGTGTTAACCTGGTTTTGATTAATGGATAAGTTTTATATTTGATATTATTATCACCTACTCATGTTGGGGTTGAGACATAAATACCATATTTTGATTTTAGGGTTAAAATAAGCCATTTTACACACATATGAGCGCCATGACAAAGGAAGAAAGGAGAAAAAAGAAGGGAAAGTTTTGGACATTTATTTAAGATCCGATACAAGCTTCATCTTTGGCCAATCTTGGCTATATTGTTCTAGCTTACATTGTAGCAAGTATTAGCGGTTGGATGTTTGTTTTCACTTGTGTTTGCTCTAGTTCAGTTGTTAGGATTTATACAATTGTATTATTGTTAACTAAGGTGTTTCGGATTATTAATAACCGATGTTTGGGATTATTGGTAACCAAGGTATTTGGAATTATTAGTAACCGATCCTTCAATCATATTATTGTTGTGAATGTGTTGGGTCAATGAGGTTATTTACAACTGAATCTCATTATGTGGACATATTCTTGGATGTAGAATCCTGCAGTTCTTCTTTAATTAAGAAGGGTCTCCACATAAAATTAATTGTACAATTTGTGTACATAACTCTGTGTTTGTTATCCCTCACGGTTCAATTAGAAAAAAAGAGTAGCTGAAGGGGTGGGGAGGAGGGGTTCCGTTTTCCCAATGAGAGGTAACTGAAAATATTTATTGGCTTGATGTAGAAAAGGTGTTGGTGGTTCAAACCTCAACAAGTTTTTACAAAAGCACAAGATTAAGTGCTTTGTTTTTCTCAACGAAGCAACAGGCACTATCCAACACCATTAACAACTGCAAACAATCACGGCCATAATCAACCATGGGGACCCAACTTTTCCTACCCAGGCAAAACAATTGACCACCTGAGAGAGCCCCCGCTCAGAAATAAGCTGCCTGCTGAAGAAGCATATACAATAGCACTCAGCTAGCTAAGCCAAGGAATGATAATATTTTATCATATTGAATTAGCTAAGCTAAGCTTTTTTCTGCAGGAAGCTTAAAGATAAAGAGTGCCTCTATTATTCCCCCAGCTATCTTTTAGTTCATTTAAAATGTGATGAATTAACATTTAGAATTTAATAAGAGGGGTTTAGATAGGGGGGAAGTTTCATCAAAGATGGCTTAACTTATTCTTGCCTTGGACAAAAGTTCCAATTTTCTTTTTCTTGAGAATGCTCTTGGGGACTTCCTAATGAAACTTTTATATGCAACTTATTGATGCAAATATCAGATGACACTATCAATATCAACCGATATATATCAGTGTCGAGGCCCCCCAATACTGATGTTTTTCAATATCGTGACAATATAGAGATATATCACGATATATTATATCACTGATACGATCATCTCATCTTACGATTTTTAAAAATTTCTTTCCTTTTGGTATATCTAATACTGATACATATTATCCAATATGTCTAACACCAATATGATCACAACCAATACATATATTGATACTGATACTGATATTTTCATCCATGATGCATTTATGATGGAATGGCCCTTGTGCCTCCTTGGCATCCCCTTAATAAAAATTACATAATGTAATTGTTCAAAAATGATATTTTTTGCATTCTACTATCATAGGAAAAAAAAAAAAGACAAAAAAAAAAAAGAACCCTCAAATCACCCAACAAGATTGCATTTGAGTGTTCCAACTCCGAACGAATACTATATCTTCCTAAACCACAAACTCTGTGATAAACATCTGGGTATGATGATTTATCATAGCATTTTTATAAACATGAAAAACAATTATATATATATGCAATATAAAACTTGCCTCGGATATCAATGGCTTGGCATGCTCCTCCCATTCAGTAGCCCAACTAGCTGATGCCCTTGTTTCAAGTGCACCGTTTCTCAACGATTTGAGAGCATTACATTCATTTGGGAAACCCTTGAAGAGCATCTGCCAATATTTAACAGCAGATCTATAGTTCAGAATCTTTTACTAGAACTCCTGGCAATAATAAACCTCTAACATCTTTGTACACAGGAAAATATGCACAATGATATCGATAATTGAGATATTTCTTTTTTCTTTTGGTAAGTATATACTAGAGGTGAACATGGATCAGTTTGAGGTGATTTGGAGAATAATTCGCAACCAAACTGCTTATTATGATTTTGGATTTTTACCAAACCAAACCATCACTGAACCAAATCATCCAAACTGTCAATGTGTGAATTGCTTGGTTTAGATAGTTTATGTGTTTGCAGTACTAAAATTTTTAGTCTAAAATACTTGTTTAGTTTAATATAGTACATATAAAAATTAAAAATAAACACCCAATACTATTAGCATAATAATAATATATGTGTTAAACAACATAACATAGGAATTTGCTTGAAACACAACCTTATTGACAACAAATAAGAATGTCTAATAATTCAGGTGACACCAAAATATTGAAAGAATTACGAATTTAACTACTTGTATTGAAGTTGATTTAGAAGCATAAGAAAATGGGAATGATTAAGACATATTTAGTTACAATTGAAAGTTCTATTTGTTATATATATATTTACATATATGTCTATGTGTGCGCGGTATCATTTGATTTTGTTCAGTTTGAGTTCTTAAACAGCAATCAAACTGAAAATATGGTTTGGGTAAAAAATCAAACAGCAAATATATCAAATAGTAATCGACGGTTTGGTTTGACTTGTTTGGGCTGTTGAAAATTTTTTGTTCAGCCCTAGTAGACACATTTCAATGGGTTTCAAGAGCCACGCAATTGTGTCACAATACCAAAGCAAGGTGTTTTAACTGGCAGGCCAATGTTTGTTTTCTAAATTTCTTTTCAAGAGCTACTATCATGTCATTCATGAAATTTAATAGTAAGAAGCATGAGTAAATGATTTTTCCACCAAAAACCATTCCAGTTACTGTCCTTTCCCCAAATCTATTAAGTCCAGACTTGAAGTTTTGATAGAGTCTAACCTCCCATGTTACACCATCAAGATAATTTTTCAAAATATCGAGTGATATGGATGATATTTGATAGATATATCGGCCGATACTACTTCATTAGATTACAATTTTTAGAAATTTTATTCTATACGCTATATTAGATACCTATATATACTGTCTGATATGTACGATACCGACATGACGGCGACCAATACAGATACCGGTATCAATATTTTCATCCATGCTGGTAAGGCACAATTTCAAAATGATGATTGCCCAAGGCTGTTTACATTGATGAAATCTAGCCAGCCATAACAATTCATGGAAAGATAGCATTATTATTTATTGTATAGATCTCAGGTTTTGATTGGGAGGGTTGCTATGTTCTGTCCACCTTTTAATATCTCAGCAGAATGCAACAAAAGCCATTTAGGTAAGCAAATGAGGGGAAAAAATCAGCTCAAATCCCTAATTTTAGGTGAATCGCAAATTTGAAAAAAACAATTTGTAGTTGGAAACCATGTATTATCACTGCGTCATTAAGTGCATCCTACTAGACAAATATCTTTTTTACTCTGAACACTGCAAAATGTTTCGTTTTACTTTTTTTTTTTTTTTGTAGTGGGGGATGATGTCATCCACACCTGAGGACCTCACAAAGTGGAGGATCTCCTACAAGGCAAATCCTAGTTCGAACATAATCCATAAAAGAATATCATTAAGCACACGAAGATTAATTGGCTTTGCACTCATATTTAAAGAAAGACCCCACCCCAGTGGAGGGGCAATTTCAGAATAGTAGTTGATATTACCGTCTGCCTTAATGCTGCAAGTTCCTTTTTAAAATTTTCTATCCCAAGCCTGGATTTTTGAGTGAAACTGGATTTTCCAAGCAATCAGTTCCCCAAGGGTGGAATTAAATTTGTTTTCTCCTTTCCGTCGAAATATCTTAGATTCTAGTAATTCCATTATCCACATAATTATGAGGATTGTCGGCAATGAGGGTCACGGACTTGGGCAGCTACGCATGAAGCAAGGACTATAATTCTTGTTCATAGAATTTTCTAATCCTCTTTTGTGATTCACTCTATAACCCACCAACCCACATGCACATTCTGATTCACGTGAACCCATTCGTGATTTCTAAGCATCTGGTCAAACCAGGCATCCCTGAATTCAGAAGAGTTTCATCCAAAACTCTGATTTTACAGCTAGTCACCTAAATATGAACCATGGTTGCAGCTCTAACCAAAATAATAAAAGTCAAAAAAGAAAATGAAGAATCCTATAAACAAATAGGAAATATACAATAAATCGAGAATGAGACAAATATTTAAGTTCAAATGCTTGGGTAGTGCTTGGAATTATTTATATTTCTTGGTTTTATGCTTAAAAAAGAAAAAAAAAAAAACCATGAAACAATAGTTATTTTGTATTACGAAATGTATAAATATATTAGAAAATTATTATGTGAATATTGTATTTTAGTTAAGTTGTATTTTTATATTGGGATATTTGAATTGGTGTATTTTAGGTTAGTGTATATTTTATTTTTGGTTCATTTTCATGTACCACGGTATATTTATATTGCCGTCGCCTCTTTGCTTCATATACGAACATGAGCTGTAAACTCATTTAATAAAATTGTCAGCTTTCTTCCTTTTCCAAAGCAGCACTTGAGTGCCCTGCAGTTTCTGGCTTCGCCGTTCGCCTTCTTCGTCTTCATCCTCTTCTTCCTTCCTTCGTCTTTGCGTTCTTACATGGTATCAGAGAGCCAATGGCCCATTCTTCCAACCCCAACGCTTCCGATAACCCATCTAGCCTCAACGCATCTAGCAATGACCAACCAGATCCGGTTCTTACCCAACCATTGCTGCGTTTTCAAAATCTTTCAGATCCATGCAACCCGTTTCGTTTGGAAGCCGGCGACAGTCCAGCCGTTGTCTTAGTCACCGATTTACTCACCGTCGACAACTATTAAACCTGATCTCGTACCATGCGTCGAGCGTTAAGGGCCAAAAACAAACTCCCTTTCGTCGACGGCACTGTTCCCAAACCCAGCGATTTCACCGATCCCCTTTTCGAAACTTGGGAACGTTGCAACGACATGGTTGTTTCTTGGATTCAGAACTCTATTAGCCCTTCCATTAGGTCTAGCGTCGTGTTTGTCGATGATGCTACTGAGATCTGGAAAGAACTGCGTGACCGGTTCATCCAACAAAACGGGCCACGCATTTTTCAACTGAAGAAGTCCTTGGCGTGTCTATTACAGGAACACGATTTGGTAAGTTTGTACTATGGAAAGTTGAAAATCATCTAGGACGAGCTCCTTATCTACGATCCGCTCCCAGATTGTAACTGTGGTAACATCAGGGTGCTCACTGAGCGATATCAAAGGGATTGCGTTATGCAGTTCCTTATGGGTCTCAATAATTCTCATACCAACGTGAGAGACCAAATTATGTTGATAGATCCTCTCCCTTCTGTCAACAAAGTATTTTCGATTATCCAACAGCAAGAACGACAACACCAAATGTTGTCTGCTGTTCATCCCTCCGAAACTGTAGCCTTGTTCACAAAGCGGTCTGTTAATAATTCTGCTAAGAATAATTAGATGACAAAAAAGGACCGTCCCTTTTGTTCTCATTGTCGTGTTCCAGGGCACTCTTTGCAACAGTGTTTTAAAATTAGGAACGCAGAAATTCCCATTTGTGCCCACTGTAATAAACCTGGCCACGTTATTGATAAATGCTATCATCTCCATGGCTTCCCTCCCGGTCGTAGACCGAATAGCAAACCTGGAGCCACAGCCCTCTTGGCTAACAAATCGAACCATATGAATGTCTCTGACCAAGAGACCCATGAGGACGACAAAGTTGAATTAACAAGAATGCAGTTCCAGCAACTGATGAATCTGATTCGCCCAAAAGAGCCAGCACTGCCTTCTCAAACGACCAAAAATAATTCCCAAACTTTTGATCTCACGGGTGATCAACCGAAGGCAGCAAATATGGCTCGTAATATTTTCAGTTCTATACCTCCCTCTTGTAATAGGAGGAACACCTGGATTCTTGATACAGGAGCCACTGATCACATGATATGTGATCCATCTTTGTACCTTGCCAAGGAGACTCTCGTCTCCTGTTCTGTGAGACTCCCGGATGGGAGTAAAGCACCTGTCTCCAGCATTGGGACAATCAAATTGACCGACCAAATTGTGTTACAAAACGTTTTATGTGTTCCCTCTTTTACTTTCAATTTGATATCTGTGAAGCAATTTGCTAATGATCTTGATTGTTGTTTATTTTTCTTTGGTAACCTTTGCTTAATTCAGGACCTTTCCTCCTGGAGAACGATTGAGATCGGTGAAGAGAAAAATGGTTTATATTATCTGACAAACACCAAAGTTGATCCCAATTTTTTGCAAAGCCTTCTCTCAAAATTTCGCAGGGAGCCCTCGGCTAATGCTGCTTCATTGGCTTCTGATCTATGGCATTCTCGTTTAGGTCATATTTCGTATTCTAGGATGAAATTAATAAGTGATCCTCTTGTAAAAGGAACAATGCATTCCATTAGTAATAATCATTGTTCTATTTGCCACATGGCCAAGCAGCGTCGTCTTCCCTTTTCTCCCAGCACACATAAGTCACACACCTTATTCAACGTGGTGCATTGTGACTTATGGGGACCATGTTCCGAAGAATCCTATAATGGATATAAATACTTCCTGACCATTGTTGATGATTTCTCCAGGAGTACCTGGATCTACCTACTGAAACAAAAATCGAATACAAAATTGTGCCTGGAAGCCTTTTACAATCTGGTTGCCGCACAATTCTATGTCAAAATTAAAGTAATCCGTAGTGATAATGGAACTGAATTTAAACTGGGGGATTTTTACAGAAATAGAGGTGTTACCCACCAACGCACTTGTGTGGAAACACCACAGCAAAACGGTTTTGTTGAACGCAAACACCAACATTTATTAAATGTCGCTAGGGCTATTAGATTCCAATCAGGACTTCCTCTAAAATTTTGGAGTGATTGTATCCTGACTGCTACCCACATCATCAACAGAATACCCACTCCATTACTTGAAAACAAGACTCCATACAAAATTCTATTTAGAGTTAAACCCAATTACGACAATCTTCGGGTTTTTGGCTGTTTGTGCTTTGCATCCACCCTTTCTCAAGGGCGGAAGAAATTTGATTCCAAAAGTAGAAATTCTCTCTTTTTGGGATACCCTTTTGGAGTCAAAGGATATAAATTACTTGATTTACATAGTCATGACATTTTTTATTCCAGGGATATCATTTTTCATGAAAATATGTTCCCATATAAAAGAAACTGTGCCGAATCTACCCCCAACGATCAATTAAATACTATACCTCCTGTTGTGACCAATATGGATCCATTTGTCACCCAACAATTACCTCCTGTCCACAACCTTGACTTGCATTCAAATAATAATCCTGTTCTGGATGAAAACCCGCCAATCACCGCCAATTGGAGTAGTGAAGAAGAAGAATCCAATTCAACTTCCATACACAATCAACCAGATCATAATCAAGAAACATCGGTCAACAATCGAGAACTTAGTAACCCTCCTACAAATATTCAACTCCCAACAGGAGATGATCTTCCCGTTCGCAGAACCACCAGAACTAGGAAAGCTCCCCAATACCTGAAAGATTTCTATTGCCATCAAGCATCTCACGTTATCCCTATCCAATCCACAAAACCAATTTCACCAGGCAAACCTTATCCTCTTGAGAATCACGTATCACATCAAAGGTTGTCCCACGATTACAAATCTTTCACTTCTTCCATCTCATCCCAAACTGAACCGCAAACCTATGCACAGGCCATACGAGATCCCAACTAGCGTAAAGCCATCAAAGATGAACTGGACGCCTTAGAATCTAATAAAACCTGGATCATTACTGATTTACCTCGCGGAAAGAAAACCATCGGATGTCGATATGTGTTCAAATTGAAATTCAAAAGTGATAGGAGCCTTGAAAGACATAAATGCCGGCTTGTAGCTAAAGGGTATACTCAAGAGGAAGGAGTGGATTATCACGAAACATTTTCCCCTGTTGCAAAACTCACCACCGTTCGATGCCTTCTGGCTGTTGCTGCCATAAAAGGATGGCATCTTTATCACTTTGATGTCAATAATGCGTTCTTAAATGGTACCCTGAACGAAGACATCTATATGCAACAGCCCCCTGGCTATACAAAAGGAAAACCTCACCAAGTATGCAAATTACTGAAAAGCATCTATGGCCTTAAACAAGCCTCCAGACAATGGTACTCTAAGCTTTCTACTTCCCTCATTACATATGGATTCGTGCAATCCAAGGCTGATTACAGCCTCTTTACCAAACAAGACCACACATCATTTACCGTCCTTCTTGTCTATGTCGACGACATCATCGTTGCAGGTACCTGTTTAAAGGCCATTACCTCAATCAAAACATTTCTTAATCAAGCGTTCAAAATCAAAGACCTGGGGACCTTACGATATTTCCTTGGCATCGAAGTTGCCCGATCAGTAAAAGGTATACACCTTTGCCAACGCAAATATACTCTTGATATTTTGGCTGATTCTGGCACCATTGGAGTAAAACCTCTTACACTACCTATGGATCAAAACATCAAATTGAGTCAACATGTTGGGGAAGTCTTACAGGACCCACGCCCGTTTCGACGGCTGGTTGGTCGCCTTCTGTATCTTACTGTTACACGACCAAATATTGCCTATACTGTCCACATTTTAAGCCAATTTATGAACCAGCCCACCTCCCATCATATGAGAGCTGCCCATCAAGTCTTGCGATATCTTAAACTGAATCTAGGACAAGGCATTCTTCTCCCTACCACTTCCAATATCCAACTAAGGGCCTTTTGTGATGCTGATTGGGCTTCATGTCCAGACACACGAAGATCCATCACCGGCTATTGCACTTTCCTTAGCGACTCTCTCCTCTCATGGAAATGCAAAAAACAGTCGGTGGTCTCTCGCTCTTCTGCAGAAGCAGAATATAGATCTATGGCTAACACGTGTTGTGAATTGTCTCGGCTACGTTTTATTCTTAATGACTTGCAGGTCTCCCATCCACATGCAGCGCACCTATACTGTGATAATCAGGCGGCAATCCACATTGCTGCTAATCCTGTCTTCCACGAACGCACCAAACAC
This sequence comes from Nepenthes mirabilis, assembly GCA_025585075.1. Taxonomy (NCBI): domain Eukaryota; kingdom Viridiplantae; phylum Streptophyta; class Magnoliopsida; order Caryophyllales; family Nepenthaceae; genus Nepenthes; species Nepenthes mirabilis. The sequence goes on along the minus strand of JAODPA010131908.1, from coordinate 31,801 downwards.
ATCGAGTTGGATTGCCACCTCATCCGCGACAAGATTCAAGAAAGAAGCATCCGCACTCATCATGTCACCACCCATAATCAGCTGGCCGACATCTTCACCAAGATCTTACCATCACAGCAGTTGAATGCGCACTTGTCCAAGATGGGCATTGTCAATATATATGCTCCATCTTGCGACGGCGTATTACGAAATGTATAAATATATTAGAAAATTATTATGCGAATATTGTATTTTAGTTAAGTTGCCTTTTTATATTGGGATATTTGAATTGGTGTATTTTAGCTTAGTGTATATTTTATTTTTGTTTCATTTTCATGTACAACGGTATATTTATATTGCCGTCGCCTCTTTGCTTCATATACGAACATGAGTTGTAAACTCATTTAATAAAAATGTAAAAATGTCAGCTTTTTTCCTTTTCCAAAGCAGCACTTGAGTGCCCTGCAGTTTCTGGCTTCGCCGTTTGCCTCCTTCGTCTTCATCCTCTTCTTCCTTCCTTCGTCTTTGCGTTCTTACATTTTGGCTGCATACTTGGAAACGTCTAGTTGAAAACATTGTTCGCAAAATTTATGTTTACAGAAACATGGAACTCAAAAGCACAAACCACCTGTACCTATGACAATGAAACTCTCAACCACGTAAACCTTCACCATGAATCACTTCAGAAACCCCACCATTACGGCCACCAAATTACACCACAGGCCCATACAACATTATCTATTACCCTTTGTATAACAGATGCCCACATAGTGATTAGTTCATTGGTTGTATTTGGGGATTGAAGAACGCGGTGAGTGATGAATCAAATCACTCTAAGGAACTGAGTGGCAGTAAATTTTTTTTTGGCAGCAGAGACCAATTGAAGTTAAAGCTAAAAAGTGGCTGGAGTTTTATATGGCAGAGAACAACTCAACCGTCTTTCTTTTCACTGCAATGATGGTTGGGATAGTGTGTTGACATCCTTTCCTTTTTTTTTCCTGCCACTTTGGTTCAATATTTCTAAATCAGATTGAGTGTTACAACTGAGGGAATAGGAAAATGTCATAGAAAAACAGAGTTAAATTTAAGTTTGATGACAAACAATAAATGGACAGAAAATTTAGACACAAAAATATTTTTCTTTTTCTTATTTTCTTGGTCTTATAATAAACAAATAGAAGGCAAGTTTTGGTGCGACAACAATGTTGTTCTATTGTGATACAGAGAGTATATATTTAAACCACAAAGACAGCACAAAGACAGCCCAGCGCAAAGCAAGGGTAAGATAGAATACACGTGGTCCTCCCAGACCTTTGGATATGGGAGCCACATACACCGGACCACCTTTTTAATGAAAAATCAACAATGACACTGAGCTTGCCTCCAGTCGAAATCAACCACAGAGTAGAATTGCTTAATGATTGGTTCTGCTCTGGATTAGAGACAAAAGGGGGATAAAGAGAGAGTTAGAGACCAGATGCAGCACTTTGACGGCTGGTGAATTTGAATGAGCAAGATCTATGGTTCCTCTTCCTTTATCCATATTCATATGATACCAGATCCTCTCACTTATGGGCCAAAATGAATAGCCCAAAAGATATAGTGTATGACATCATAGGGCTCTTCAACGAGTACAATTTTAGTCATCTGTATGACTTCTGCGCAAGCACACAGTGGAAGGCACTATCAGTTATCTCTCCACAAAACCCAAGACACTGTTAAAAATTTCTGATCCTGCCTATTCTTGGCTTCTCTTACTTTACTCCAAAGCATCCAGTTGACACGATTACAGAAGGTCTTTTCACATACAATACCTTTTCCATGTACAAAACAAGTTTGATGAAAATGTTGGCACTTGAATTTGTTGAAGATTTTAAAAATTAATAGCAATGGAGCACTTTGAGAACTGTAAGAGCTCCAGTGGGAATCAACAGTCCTGAAGAACTCAGTCAAGAACAATAGAGGGAGAACGGTGTGTGACATGAGAACACCAAGTGACTATAATTAGAAGCACAAGAAGAGCCCATTCCTGCAAACTGAGATCAGTACTTCCCTCAACCAGATTAGGAAAACTTTAACAAGAATTATCACTAATCAGCATTTTCAACTTTCAATGGTTATAGTTTCTGCATCAGATTAGAACTGATGGGAAGAAGTAAACAGGAGTGAAGAAGCAGCATGCTCCTGTGGGATCAAGTAGTGTACTACAAAGGTTGCCAGGTGTCCCACACATCATTTAATTCAACGCAGCTTAGTTATACTCTTCACTACAGGACAACAGCAACCCCAAAGAGATTTCTACCATTGACAAGTGACTAACTAGGTCTATTTGATGGAATGATGCAAAACACACCAAGACCTCCAAGGAAATTGGTGTAGTAAAGAGCCCCACTACTTGTACAATCCCTTTACAACCTTTATACAACTCTTTTTCATATATAAAAAGGTGTTCTTATAAAAAATAAAAAAATAGAACATTAAAAGGGGCTCACCCATTTTACATATACATGGAAAGATGGTGATAAAAGGGTTGTACATGAGTTGTAAGGGTATTATTTCTTGTATAGTAAAAGCTTACAATTTTATAATCGATTTCAAATAGTTAATCACTCAGCCAGTCATATTTAAATACCTGCTGTTAAAAAAACACAGGCATGCGTTGGTTGCACATGTCTTTCTGCTGTAATTTCCATGTTAAAATCAAATGAGAACATAAAAAATGACGGACAGACTTTCACATCACAAGCAGTAGTAAACACAAATCGTTTATGCGTCCATCGAAACAATAACAGTTGCACAAGAAGACTTACTACAAGCTCATCTGCTAGCTCTGAAGATGATGAGAAAAGAAGGCCATTCCTTTCAACTTTAACAAGTTCCTCTATACTGTAAACAAGTTTGTCAAATCTTACCACTATTATGATGAACTCCGTATGAATGAAATCATAATTTATAACTTTTGCATGCGAACTGGCTATTGAAAGAAACCAAACAGGTTTTACCATGAGTATGAAACAGCACAAACAGGCAATCCACATCCGAACATATCGACCACCTAATGCCAGTGATTGTGAAACACATCAAACAATAAGTTCTGATGAAGTAGTACATATCTTTTACAGCTGTATCATTCTATACAAGAAGACTACTTCTGGCTCATATATACCATTAAGGAATTAGTAAAATTTGAAAATAATATACCTTCATTGGAAGATCCAATCCCGATGAGGAGGTATGTAGGCAAACACCCAAGTCTGCTGATCCTGTAAATCAAGCTCATCACACAAAGAGGAAAGATGGAAAAAAAAATAGGAATAGCTATTCTATCATTTATTGTAAGGAATCAAAGGGCAAGCAATCAGGAATTAATAGCATACCAAGAAGCAAGGGATAATCCTCAGCCAGCAACCACATAGTGCGAAATGCTACACGCTTGAGGCGTAACTTGCGTATTTTCTCTTCATATTTTTCTTTTTCAGGCCCTTTACCTGCATATACAATGTAATCCACTTAAAATATATTTCCCTTGCAGCTCAAGTAGCAGAAAAAACATAACAAAATATTAGACGCAGCAGAATCACCAGTAATTATGAATAATAATCTTGGATATAGGTATTGCTTTGCATTACACATTTCCTGCCAGAGTAACTGTTCATTGTCTAAATCACCTTCATTGAGAATTGCAGCAACGCGTCTGTCATACATAACTGCTGCTTCCAGGAGAATCCCAAAATCTTCATCTGGTGTCCTGGAATGAAGCAAGTTGAGTAAAAATAATTCAGTCATACATAACTTTAGGAACCATATTACTGACAGGCATGGCATGATACAAACATGGGCACAGTCCTAAAACATGACATAGCATGGAAGGTACATAATTTTGATGATTAATGCACATACAATACACACATACAGACATGCATACATAAATATGTCACATAGGGATGTGCGACTAGATGGGTAAAAAGAGAATAAACCCCCAACCTACGGATAGGATTGGTATAGGAATCTGAAATTGACCACTTGTGTTCAGATCAGTTTCTTAAATTTTTTGGACATGGCACCATCCTACTGACTCCATATACTACTTCTACCAGGACAAACAAACCAACTGGCATATTTATTCCAAGGCCAAAATCTGATCCAGCAAAACCAACTCAAAAAACTTAACTTGTGAAAAAATATTATACTGAGATTAATCATCCAAATACAATAATACTACGTGAAATTTATGAGTTTGGTTGTATTCTTATGTTTTGCATTTCTCCCTTTTGAGCCTCTTGTGTATAAAGTTGTGGAATTAGAAAGAGAAAATAGATAATGATTTCGAGCAATCCCAAGTTAAAACTGGCCTGGAACTGACAGGGTTGGCACTGAATGGGTCCCAGGCTAGGAGTAGTTTGGTAACCTGTTATGGATTTGAGGAACCAACGATAATAAGGTCAATTCCCAGGTGCTGCAGGACCTGAGTCAAAGCCTGGAGCCCTAGACATGCATTTTTGCTACAAATGCACACATTTATAAATTAAAGGATTCCTAGGGCTGCAAATGAACCAAGCTGTTCGTGAATAGCTCGGAGGCTCAACTCAATTAAGGCTCGTTTGAGCTTATTTGTTTTATCTAAAAGAGTGGCAACCAAGCTTAAATGTGAGGTATGTTAAATAAATGACAAGTCCAAGCTTAGCTAGGCTGGATACAAGGCTCATTTAGGGGCTCGTTAGGATCAGGTGATTATTAGTTTTTGGGGTTACTAAACAATGAGAAGTTAGATAAGGTAAAAATATCATATATATATGGTTATGAGAATAAGGTAAAAAAATTTGATTATTCTTTTTTTAAAAGAAAAAAATCTATAAAAAATAGTTCGAATAGCTTCTTTGTTTTAAAAAAATATCCTTTGCCAGAAAGTACAAAAAAGTATTCTTTGTACAAATGAACAAGGGTAGTTGCCCATTGGATGGATTTCAGTCAAAGCTGTCGATTTTAATTTGAATCCAACAGTTGGTGTTTAGTTTATATATGACAAAGCATTTGCTTGAAACGGAAAGAAACCCTAACATTTCACTCTTTGGTCAGCTCATCGTCTCTTCTTTTTCCTCTTCTATCAAGCACCTCCGATTTCATTATGATCTCCTTTTCAAAACAATATCAATGGGTTTTTGAAGTACATAAATCACATTTTATTTACATATCTTTGTGTTTTATTATTTATGCTTGTAAACGAAATAATTCAATATTTTTTTTGGATGATTTCGTGGGTAGGAATAGTTGTGAGTAAATTTTTTACATTATTCTAGTTTCATATTTTACTACATATGATGAAATATTGTAAAAACTTGTTATTCGAGTAATATATGCTTGAATTTCACATCTTTGTATTATCGTTTGTGTTTCTTTGATTTTGAATATTTAACTTTAAATATTGGTTTTGTTAAAAAAAAATATACACAATCTGCATTTCGATTTTTTGAATTTCATTTCTCTAATATTTTTGTTACTGTTTTAGTGTTATTGAATTTTTTTTTGCTGAAATTTTTTGTTAATATTACTACAATTATTGTAGGGGTTCTGTCTATCAATTTTTGTTAATGTTTTAGTTTGATAAGCTTATGGGTTATATGCTGAAAATTTATGTATGAAAAAATATCAAATCTATTTGATACTCCAGTGTGCTAATGATGCTTGTGGGAAGGGACAGCTTTGTACTTCACCTTCTGGAATTTATTTTATATATTTTACCGATTCAAATCTTGTGGGCCGGGATTGAATCATTCTATACAAGATTTATCTCCAAATTCAATCATGGATGCTAGTAAAAAAAAATACTGTAGAAGAAACTCATCCTGAGGTAGAGGAGGACAAGGAAATATTTGAGCATGTTTCATCAGATGATGGGAATGCAAACCCTTACGAAAAGAATGAAAGGAAGAAGACATCTAAATGTTGGGAAGATTTTAAAGAAGTCACCAATAAGACAGAATGTATCATTGCAAACGCTATCTTGGGTTGAATAAAGATGGTGCTGCCCCAACGCTTTTGAGACGTGAAGAAATGTCCAAGTCTTCAATTTTCAGTATTGAGGCAGCATCATATTTAAGTTATCGAAACCAAGTTAGATAGTGTGAGTACGTTGCAAAATTTCAAATATGATAATGCAAAGATAAGGGAAATTTTTGGTCACGTGATTACAATCCATGAGTTGCCATTTAATTTTATAGAGTATGAATTGTTTAACTTGCAAATGAGGACTGCCACTCTTCACAACCAAAAGATCTCATGCACCATGGTGAAAAGTGATTGTGTGTCTACTTATGAGATTGAGAGAATTTACTTACCAAAAAAAAAAGAAATTGAGAGAATAATAGGAGGCATTGTTTGAAGATGTTAGCAGAGTAATTGTAGAAAAATGTTAGCAAAGTAAGTTTGACAACATAGATGTGGAAATCAGGTCAATAATCTAATATATAGTCTTGACATATCTCTTTGCGGATCCTGAATGAGATTTGCAAAAGAGGATTCTCAACTTTTGTGATGATCAACTTCCACATAGTTGTCATTCATGATGCTATTTATAAGTGTTTGGTTGAATGAAAAATAGAAAATAAAGTTTGTAGTATCACTGTGGATAGTGCTTCATGTAGTGATGTGGTTGTAAGGATGCTGAAGAATAATCCTCTTTACAAAAACATTTTGGCAATTGGCAGGAAATGGTTTCATGTACGATGTTGTGCACACATTTAAAATATTTGGTTCATGATTGCCTCTCTAAGATTGAGGCTACAATTCATCATGTCGGTGAGAGTGTGAAATATATTTCAGCATTCAAAGGACATGTTATCATGTTTATAAACATTGCTAAGCAATTACAACTGCCATCAAAGAAGTTGATTTTAAATTGTTGCACCAGGTGAAGTTCTACATATTCTACATTGTGTACTGCATTAGAACTTAAAGATGCATTCCCACAATATCAACAAAGAGATCCACATTATTATTATTTGCAAAGTGATGAGGAATGATGTTTGCTATTTTCTGGATATTTTCAGTGAAATTACTCTTATTATTTCGAGGTCAGAATATCCGAGTTCTAATTTGTTTCTTCCAGAGTTGTGAAAAATGAAGTCAATCTTGGATGAGAAAGTTGTGTATGGAAATGAAAAGGTGCAAGCAATGACTAAGTTAATGAAGAGTAAATTTGATAAATGTTGGGGTGAAACTAACTTTTTGATCTTAATTGTAGCTGTTTTAGATAAGAGGCAAGATGAAAATAATCAACTTCAATTTTCCTTTGAGTTACCCTGAAAAGGAAGCTGCTAGACACATTATGATTGTTTGTGATACTTTATACTAATTTTATGATGAATATATTACAGCTCATACTGTAGTTGCTAGGGAAAACATGTCACATGATACTCTACCTAGTTCTACTCAATGGAACGAAGGGGTGAAAGGAAAGGGTATTGTTAGTGGTAGGTCAAAGATTGATGATTTCGCTAGAAAGTTTGATGCAGTAAAAAATATGAAGCCAGAGCAGGATGTATAATTGAGGGAAGGTGTTTATGTATGTAACGAAGATTCAATTCTAAAATTTTATGCATTAGAATGGTAGAGGGCAAACAACTTGAAGTTTCGAATCTCATCAAAGATGGCCTGTGATATATTTTCTATTCCGATTGCTACATTGGCTTCAGAATCTTCTTTTAGTGCTGGTGGGAGAGTTATTAGTCCTTGTCGCACATCTTTGTCAACAAATATTGCACAAGTATTGCTTTGGACAGAGGACTGGTTTTACAGTTTATTAGGAATTAAAAGGAGAAAAAAAAAAGGTAAACTACAAATCCTCTGATTTGTTTGAGTTTTGTAATCTATAAGATTTGAATTGACATTGCAGCATGACATGAACTAAGAATTCTGTTGTTCTTGTTACAAGGCACTGAGTGAATTAAGGAAATCATATTGCCAGAGACTTGAGCTCAGGTATAATGCCTTAAAATTCATGATTTAGTAAGTAATTATTCATGACACTAACTTCAAGTCTTCTATGCAGCAAATAATGCAATGTTTCACAGAAGCATACTCCATTTTGGTGATTTTATAATTGTGGTTTGAGAGAACGGAGAGAATTTTCATGGAGATGGAGATAGGAAGAACAAGCTTGCTTGCATATTTTGCTTAAAGGATGTAATAAATTATTTTAGGAAACCTGTGTTGCTGATATGTCAGAGAATTTGGTGGAGCTTATATAATGTCTATTATATTTTAACTTCAAAAATGGATGTAATTATTATGGGAATCCAATGTTTTGCTTATGTAACCAATGTTTTGCTGATATTTTTGCTTGACTTTGGCTTATTCAAACATGGCAAGTTTGACAAACAAACCGAGCTTAACAAACAAGCTGAGCTTGTCAATTTTTTCAAAGTGAGTCAAATTTGAGCTAAAGAATAAGGCTAAAGCTTGGCTCAATAATGTATGAACAAATCAGGCTCGAGCTGAACTCAGAACCTTTTTTCTGAGCCAAGTTCAAGCTAAAGGAATTAAGCACAAGTTGAGCTTGAGCCAAGCTCAAGCCCAATAAAAAAAAAAGCCAAGCCAATCCTAAACATATCCAAGCTCGGTTGACTTGGCTCATTTGCTGCCCTAATTAAAAGCTTTGAAATCTTATTTCTCATTTTAGGAATCCCAGGGCTTTCAAACTTGACATTAGTTACTACTATATGAACTGTATTATATTCATCATAAAGCTGGTATAAAGTATCCCGGTCAATGGTAATGCGTTTAGCAACTTCCTCTTCAGGGTAAATCAAAAGAAAACTAAAGTTGATTACGGATCTAAAACAACTACAATTGAGATCAACAAGTTAGTTTCACCCTAATTTTTTATCAAATTTACACTTCATTAACTTAGTCATTCCTTACACATTTTCATTTCCACGCACAACTTTCTCATCCAAGACTTTCTTCATTCTGCACAACTCTAAAAGAAAAAAATTAGAAGTTGGGCATTTTGCCCAGAAATAATAAGAGTAATCTCATTGAAAATACCAAGAAAAGAGCATACAACTTCAACCTTTTCCCAGTCCTCATCACTTGACAAATAATAATAATAAGTTGGATCTCTTTGTTGATATTGTGAGAACACATCTTTCAGTTCCAATGCAGCAGCCAACATAGAATATGGAACATTCCACCTAGTGCAACAATCTAAAATCAACTTCTTTGAAGGCAGTTGTAATTACTTGGCAATGTCAATAAACATGATAAGATATGCATCGTATGTTGAAATATATTTTACACTCCAAAAGACAGGATGAATTATAGTCTCAATTTTAGAGAAATCATCAAGAACTAAAAATTTATAATATATGCACAACATCATACATGAAACAATTTCCGCCGTTAGATTGTTTTTGTAAAGAGGATTATTCTTCAACATCATCAAAACCACATCATTATACGAAGCATTATCCACAGTGATACTATGAAGCTTGTATTCTATTTCTATTCCACCAAACACTTACAAATAGCATCATGAATAACAACTTTAGTATGTGGAGGTGGAGCATCGCAAAAGTTGAGAATCCTCTTTTACAAATTTCACTTAGGATCTACAAAGTGACATATCAAAACCATATATTGGATCTTTTAACCCAATTGCCACAAGTCTATCGTCAAATTTACTCTGCTAACATCTTTCAACAATGCCTTCAATTTTTCTCTCAATCTCATAGGTAGTCACACAGTCACTTTTCATCATGGTGCGTGAGATCTTTTGATAGTGAGGAGTGGGCATCCTCATTAGCAAGTCAAACAATTCATACTCCATAAAATAAAATGGAAATTCAAGGACTATAATCATGTGACCAGAAGTTTTCATTATCTTTGCATGATCATATTTGAAATTTTGGAAAGTAATCACACTATCTGACTTGGTTTGGATAATTTAAATATGTTACTACCTCAATACTGAAAATTTACAACTTGGACATCTCTTCACACCCAAAAGGGATAATCTAGCACCATCTTTATTTAACCCAAAGGCGATGCTTACAATGAATACATTTTGCTTTCTTTATTCCATTTTTAAAATTGACTTCTTTAAAATCTCCCCAATATTTAGATGTCTTCTTCCTTTTCTTCTTTTCATAGGGTTTGCATTTTCATCATCTAATGAAACATGCTCAACCATTTCCATGTCTGCCTCTACCTCGAGATGAGTTTCTTCTACAACATTTCCTTTACTAGTATCCATGATTGAATTTGGAGAAGAATCTTGTGTAGAATGATTCAATCCCTGCCCACTAGCTTCCAATCAGTGAAATATAGAAAATCTATAAGGTTCTGATTTCCATAATATAGTAATTAGGAGTAATTAAGTTAATATAATCAAATTAGGCTTAATGCATGCAGGAATTTGTGTTTCGGAAGCGGAATAGGTTGTGAGGGGACGACGCCTGCTGGGCGCCTGCCAGCCACTCGAGCGCCGGCAGGAGGCGCCATTTCCAGAGCATGCGCACCTGATGCACGTTGGTGGTGCGCTTAAGCACCCCTTTCAGTGCTTCCGCACTTGATACTCGCCCAACTGGTGCTCGAGCGCCAGTCTCCCTATTTAAGCACGTGTGAGATTTCTTTCCGTCATTTTCCGTCAGAACAGAGAGAGAGGAGAGAGAGAGAGCGTGGAGAAGAAGAGAGAGAAGGAAGGGTTCGAGGATTTCAAGTCTATTTCCGGGTTAAAGATAGTTGAAGAAGTTGTAGATCGGGTCGAGACAAATACACTCATATGTTTTTCCTTCTCTTGTTACACTTTTTGTTCCGTTCTTTACGGATATTTTTGTTTCGATACCCGTCTAAACTTATATTTTGAAATACCCATGTTTTAAGCATGTATTTATATTAATTTTGTGTTTGATTTGATAGTTTTCTGAGGTATTGTGCTTTATGGAAACCCTAACCTTGCGCCCCGTCATTTTGCACATTTATTTTTGAATTTTTGCATGATTTAGCTTTAGAAAATTGGAACTCTAGTTTGTGAACGTGATTATTTTGTGTTTATTCACATGTATTTTTATGTTGGATACCTTTTGTGAAGGGATTTGTTGTCCGGAAGTCACAAAGTTCTATTGGCTCAACGTGGTAAGGATTTTCTAATTTTTTCCAAGCTTTATGTAATTTTGTGCATGTGTTTGAAGTCATGTGAATACTTAAGTTCATAAGAAAATAACAATCTGTATCTGTACTCAAGAATTATGAAAATTATGCAAAGAATAAGAAGGGGACTCCACAATTTGATAAGTTTGATGAATCGCTCTCCAAAGAGTGAGAACTTTGTGTAAGAATATAGTAAACTTTCTCTTAAAAATAAGTAATCATGAAATTGGACAAAGGAAATTATATATCAGAGGATGATATTTCTTGACATGCCTTAGGATATTACAATGGAAGATCGAAAAATACTATGGTGGCATATGTTTTTGGCCTCGTATATCGGGTTAAAGGTATACCACTTAACATAGGGTGTTTCAATTACATGGGTAGTGCCTTAGAATGTGTGAAAGCATACATATTCCTTTTCTCGTTTGATTACTCCGTTAGCTAATAAGGCCTACTAGCCCTGGTTTCTAAATATGAACGAATTTCTACATATTTTAAAACCTAAAGAAATTAGAAATAAAATGTGAAAAATAAATGTGTTCCGGAAAATCATTAATCATGTTTTATGTTTATGCATCTGTATTATACTCTTATTCCATCCCCTTGATTTATTTTGAATATACTGCTTATTGTTTTTTATTATATTTGTATCTTATTGAGTATTTGGCTCACTCAATACTATTTTCTTGCCCTCAAATGAGCATGAGTTTATACCCGATGAGGTGGAGTAGAGATTTCCAGCTGGCTAGGCTGTGGATTTAAAAGATAATTTTGTAGATTCAGATTTTGTGGTTTTGTATTTATGAATGGAGGACTTTTGTACATTTTCGAGGGATGTGTATCGATATATTTTATGTATGTTGATGATATACAAATGAGATTAGTTTACGCTGGGTATTGATTATTGTATATGCTTCTGCAGGTTATTATGGTTTGATTTTAGGTACCTAGTGGCATCTCTATGTGCCGACGTTATATCCAGAGATACGAGGGAGCCACGCATTAAATTCTGTGACATTTGGATCTTGTGTGTTTGTTAGTGTGACATGTATATATTTACACGAGTGAATAGTATAGGTTTATGTTTAGTTTGATGGACATTTTGCAGACGGGATCTTGCTGAATCCCGATTAGAATATGATCCGTCACAAAATCAGTTCCAGAATGTAAAATAAAAAGTAGTCCTTGCCCACACGATTCATTAACACGCTGGATTATCAAATATTTTGATAATTCATCATACTTCATTAATTTTCAGCATATAACCCATGAGCTTATCAAACTAAAACATTAACAAAAATTGATAAAAACCCTACAATAATTTGTAGTAACAGAAACAAAAAATTTCCAGCAAAAAGTTTCAATAAACCTAAAACAGCAAAAGAGAAATACTATTCAAAAATCGAAATGCTGAGTATGCGTATTTTTTAACAAATCCAATATTCAACGTTAAACACTCGAAATCGAATAAACACATGTAATAGAAAGATATGAAATTTAAACAAATATTACCTAAATAACAAGTTTTTACAATATTTTATCCTAATATACTAAAATATGAAGCCAGAAAAATTTAAAAATTTACTCACAACTATTCCACACCATGAAATCATCCAAAAATAAAACAAAAGTATTTAAGTATTTCATTTAAACACACAAACAATAAGACACAAAAATACATAAATAAAAAGCAATTTACTTACCTGAAAAATCCGATGATATTGTTTTGAAGAGGCGATAATAATGAAATGGGAGGTACTCGATTGAAGAGGAAGGGGAGAGGAAGAGAGGCGCCAGCCAAAGAGTGGAGTGTTAGGATTTCTCTCCATTTCCAGCAAATGATTTGTCATATATAAACTAAATGCCAACCTTTGCATTCAAATTAAAATCAATGGCTTTGATTGATTTTCGTTTGGTTCAATAACAGCCATTGGATGGATATTATCAATACAACGGGCAACAGCCCTTGTTCTTTTGTGCAAAGAATAATTTTTTTTGTATTTTCAGGCAAAGGATATTTTTTTCTAGACAAAAAAAAAATTATTTGAACAATTTTTTATAGATTTTTTTTTCTATAAAAACAAATAATCAAAATTTTTTTATCTTATCTATAGAACCGGATTCATGATATTTTTACCTCATCCAAGTTCTTGTTCTTTAGTAACTCCACAAATTAACAATCCCGCTGGTTATAACAAGCCTAGTATCGAGCCTAATCAAACTGTTCATGTGCCTAACAAATCAAACCTAGCTAAGCTCGGGCTTGGTTTGTTTATCTAACATGCCTCAAATTTAGGCTTGGGTGTCACCTGTTTAGACAAACAAATGAGCTCAAACGAGCCTCAATCGAGCCGAGCCTCCGAGCTATTCATGAACGGCTTGGTTCATTTGCAGCCTACTATAAACATGTACATGGCGAGTAAGACATGTTGTAATGTCTTTATATATATATATATATATAAGGAGAAGTGATGGGGGTATTAATTGATTCATAAAAATTATATTTAGCAAGTGTTCTTGCTTGAATTAAGTGATTTGTCACCCTCAGTTCAGTGGAATCCTCAGTTACCACCCTCCCCTTGGTCCAAATCATTTGGTTTTAGTTTGCATGCTCTGGCCCATGCCAAATTTGGTATTATGCTTTTTTAGGATGGGTCAGATTCTTGGTGTAATTTGTCAATTTGTCCTGCAATGACTAGTAAGGAGTTATACAGCATGCCAAACACCACTAGAAAGCTTTGTCTGTCTGGTTCTCAAACTGAAAAAGAAAAAAGCTGTTGTTTGTGTTTCAAATTATGTACTGAAAGTTATTTGTGTTTACTGAGCAAAGGTCTAACTGCCAGCAACAGTCAGAATTCACCATTTTGATCAACAACCTAGTTGTGATGCCTCATGGTGGAAGGAGAAACCATGAGGAAATTAGTCAGTCTCTAAGCCGATATGCCAGAATGCATCTCTCGAGGAACTTTGCAACAAATGATGACTGAACTTCTCAAAAAAATTCCAACAATTCATGCAAAGAAGTGATTCAGGTGGTGCAAAGAGTGAGACTGGAAATGATGAGACTGATATCTAGCTCAGTTGCAAATACAGAGGCATTCAATGGTGATTGAATTATGGATCAGTTAATGAGAGCTCTTGAAGGGACAGATGGCAATATCCAAGTTAATGCGCCAAAGTTCAAGGTGATCTTAATTGGGAGGAGTGGGACTGGTGTGATAGGGATTACCTTCTTGGAAGCATTCCTTGGAAGGAAAATATTCTGAATATCCAAATTTGGAGGTTCGTGGCAACATAATTGAAGGGTCATCTCTGATTTGAAGGAGAGAATATCAAAATGGCCATGAGAGGTGTTCCAACTTCCAACGGCTAGTACAAGGGCGGAGATAAGTTGAAGCTGGATTAGAAGTTTCCGTCAATTATCCTCAATCACTCAACCATAGGTTTCATCAACTATACCGAAGTGATGATCAATCTCTTGTTATTTGTTAATTATTCTGTGCAATTTTATAAGTTGATGAGAATTTTATTTGTAATTGTTTTTTGAGTTCTTGAAAAAATAAGGAAAATTGTTGTCACAAGAACCAAAAGGAAGTTCGGTTTCCATTCCCCAAATTAACTTGAATGAAAATGATGACCAACTAGTGGAAAGATACTTGAGAAGATTGAAGTTTACTTTGCATAGTAAACTTAAGTTGCATTCCATCCGTTATCTGGAGGCATAACAAATGGCTCTACTGGCTGAGGAGAAGATTGCTGTTTTAAGAGAAGAGAAAACACTAGGGCTACTAAAGAGAAGGAGATGAGGAGCCTTAGAGCCCAGAATCATAGATAGAATGCAAACCAACGTGCAAAAGAACACCTCCCAGTTTAAAAATCCAAACAGTGGCGTGGAAGGAACTAAGAAGCAACGGTAGGGTGCTTCTTCAAACACCAAGTGCTTTTGATGTGGTGACCTTGGCCACTGTTCCAATGAGTGCAATTAGAAGAAACTAGAAAGATGAAGTCAATCTTGTGGAAAAGTGGGAGATAAGGAGGAAAAACAGCCAATCTATGATGAGGAAATTGAAGAAGACAAAACGGGCAAAAAAGGCAAGCTATGGAAGAATAAGTAATTGTCTGACATGCCAATAGAGAATCTTTATCTTTTTCAGCTAAAAATTCACACAAGAAGTGTAATAACAAACCAAAAGCAGGAGGCAACAAAACAGACTAATATACAAAAAGCTGTTTTGCCATTTGATAATAGAATTGACCAGAATATGCAGGGCATGTTTACAAACAGTATAAGTTCGGCAGTAAAGCTCAAATCTATAAAACACACACACTATCAACAAAAAGAAACAAAAGAAAAACATACAGCAGTTGCTATAGAGGAATCAAATATTGGCAATATTCAAAATATTAGCCAACCTGTCCATCTTGGGAGACACCATGATATATCATGTTATGTGCTCACAGTGGAAAATATGGTGCAATATTATAATATACAAATATTGCAAAATATCAGCCGATATCTAATCAATACCAGGCAACACATTGGTCATTGTAAAACCAAAAATGTGATGCCTGTTTTTGCATTACCAACAATCAAATCTTCTTCCTTCCCCATCTAAATCTTTCTTCAATCCAAAGACATCAAAACATACCCAACGCTTAATTGAATAACTCCAAACAAGTTTAATTTTCCAAAAAAGGTTAAATTTGTTGTAGATCTAAATTGAAATCTTCTAGGGCTGGGATTTTTCCCAAAGCATGAATTGGATTTCCGTTTTAGATCAGCATTTTTCTTGGTGTTTCTAACAAAAATTTATTTGATTTTAGAACCAAAAAAAAAATTGATTTGTGCTTTTTTCCCCAAATTGGAACCGAAATCCAAATAAACCCCGTAAACACTTGGAAGTTGGGAGGTAAAAATTTCACAATCTACTCAAATTTCTATTTCAAATTGGTAGATGTGTGTTGTAGAAGCTCAACAACACATGTTTTGTTGATTCTTGATTATTTTAGTGCTTTACTTTAAAAGTAAAAAAATGAAAAATATTAATTTAATTTGCAGTGTTTGTTAAGATTATGTCTGAGGTTTCATGAATTTGTTCCTAGAAGCCTAAATACATGTGTTTTGTTGATTATTCGACTTTCTATAAATTTTTTATTAATTGGCATTCAAAATCTTTATTTTAGCATATATGGTAAAAGAGGGTGAATATTAGTATAAAATTAAGTTTTGATGTAATCAAGGAGAAGAATCTTAGTCCGCATCATTCGATGCTAGTACATATCATCCAATACAATCGATACTAATACAGCCAGATTGATATTGCTATCGTAGTCCATGGTCCTAGTTTTCTCTAATAGTAGCTCCATGTGTAAGACAAGACAGAGTAAATTCATAGCAATAAAACCTTACCAACTTGTACTGCTAACAATAAGTGCTGGCCTGTTTGACTTCTCAATAACACTACCTCCAACCAGAGTAGTGAACAGAGTTTCATGTAGCTCATTGATCCTCATTTCAGTACTTCCTGGAAAATAAATATATTAATAATTGATCAAACGGCTTTGCTAGGCAAATAAATATACCTATTTTATTGGAAGCATCGCCCTGGGTGACATGGTCCTGAACACCCTCACACTGTCTCAGTTTCTTGTCCAGTCTACAAAACAACTGTCAGAAAATACTAAATTAACCCAAGAAAAGAAAAGCAAATCAGAGAGAGGCAGCCAAAAAAGCAGATTATTACATTATGCTTCTCCTCAAGTGAGGGAGGGCGAAAGAATTCCGGCGGCTGATCATATAATATATTTGCCCTATCATAAGATAGCAAGAAAATACAACATCATCAAACCTCATTATTGAATTTGCAATGGTAGTATCAAGAAATATGTAAGACTTTGGAGGACACTCTTACTTAACTCCCCAGTTTTGAGCTAATTCATGTTGCATAGCCTTTGTTACACATAGGGAACCATCTGCCATCTTTCCATAATGCCTCTCTATCCTGAGTAGAAGCCAATGTATCATATGTCTTGCATTTGAATGACAAAAAGATTTCACAGACAACAGTGCAGGAACAACAAAAATGCTACCAACGATATACTGCCACAAAGCGACTTCCTCTGCCAAGAGATAATGCCAGGAGAGTGTAACCAAAATTGTGCCAATCTACAATGAATGCAGAACCCCTCAGCCAGGTCGCCCATTTTACAGCCACCAGGGTTGGAACAGAAGGTGGATTCTGCAAAAAAATGAGACAATATTATCAGCTACAACAAGTTGTCATATTAAGTCTGCATAGCCTAGAAGCCGTTGCACCAGAACTCGGCTTCATCGCCTACAAGCATAAAGTACTACAAAGATAAGCATACAATTAACAAAGGACACTGGCTTCAACTCCATCAACTAATTGTAACAAAACATTATGACAAGTAATTTCTTTCCTTCTGTCTTCCCTTAATTGCTCTACCAGGAACTTTAGCAAATAATAGCTTCCGCAATATACCTATCTAAACTCAAATTGCTCTGTGATACCCTTGGATCTCTCCTTAACCTCCTTTCAATTATGCTTTCTCATTACTTCATCATATGACTCATTCTTAATATCTTAATAGTTGGCATAAGTCCATATATCTCCTTTGTTCTTGTACATGGGTACTAATGTTCTCTTTCTCCACTAATCCAACATATTGTTTATATTTAGAATTTTGTCAAACAATATAGTTGACCATGAAAATCCTCCTCCCCCATACATTTCCAAGCCTCAAATGAGATACCATCAAATTGAGCTACCTTCCCTATCTTCATCACCTTCAATGCTTCCTTAACTTTAATATGTCAACAATAAGAACAATCTAAATTTACTTCAGTGTCATTGAGCTCCAAGTATCATTGTGTTCTCCCTATTTCATTTAAAATTGTAGTGGAAATAACTCCTACATCTGTGATCAATATCCTAATCTGCAACAAACCTCACCACTTCACTCAATTCAAATCTTTTATTCTTCTATGTCTTGCTTTAACTAGAGTAAACAGATTCTTTTCTCCCTATATAATGTGATGTCACTTACACAAGTCTTATTTCATTCACTTAAGATTTTGACCCCCTGACTGCTTTTATTGCCATATTTTTAGCACATTCATACCTCTATATAAACTCATCATTTCAAGAAAGAAAGCCTAGGAATCAATGCATGTCAAGTCTTCCTTCTTTGGCAGGTAATAAGGAAAGTACCACTAAAAAGATTCTTCAAGACTGTCACTCAATAAAAGCATCAATGAAAGATATAAGCATCACTACAAAGCATATCAACAAAAACCTAGAGGTATGTTCATCTGAAAGCTGAAATTTCCACAATTAAAAATAATGAAAACTGAAAATTTTGGAGCATGTAAAAGGGACTCAGCATTATCAACAGTTCTCTCCAAACAAATCTGCAACCATGTAGTCATAACAAGAATCTTCTAGACTTACAGTAACAACTCATTTTTATCATCCACTTCCATGAAATAGCTCCTCCACAATTTTCTGGATCACGCAAGTACTGCCAAAAAAAAAAAAAAAATTCCCAATGCCAGGGAATTGGCATCTTTTTACAATATCTGTAAGTGGTCCATTGATTATTCATCATTTTTAACAAAGATGAAATCGAATGGCCAAGCTTTCACTTCAAAGTAATGACACATATATCAGGACTAACAAATGCATTTCGAACATTGTACAAATCAATGGCTAGTGTTGTTGAAGGTGCAAGATGTATTAAGGCGCAAAGGATCCTTGGGGTCTATGTGCAAAGCACAAAGCCCAGGCACAAGCCTTGTGGAAATTAGGTGCCCATTTATAAAATATGTAGAGATGATGTTTGTATTAAATCCCAATTGTTAAAGCCAATAATAAAATTAGAAATACCAAGAAATATTTATAACAATAATTATAAACTCATAATTCAACTAA
>JAODPA010131908.1:0-12704 GCA_025585075.1 Nepenthes mirabilis | reverse complement strand
TATATATATCGTTATCAATCAAAAGTTTATATCTTCCCTCCTCAGGTTATAGATTTGAATTATTTATTTATCTTTATATATTTTTTTAAGTTAAAAACTTTCATCATCTACAAACTCCAATGAAGTAACCCTAGAGGCACTTATTGTTTAAGGCTCATAATATTTCTTAATTTAGTTTGATATGTAACCTTATTTATTCCAACCATTTTCACTATATAATCCAATTAAAAAATCATCTTCAAATACAAATTCATTATCCTCATGATCTCCATCCATTTTTCTTATAGGCCACTCATTGTTTTTATCAATCTCAATTTCATAAATACTAAATTAGATTTAGAAGTAACAACTAAAGATAATAATTATTTTCAAATAAACAATTCATTAAAAAAATCTTATAAAGCGCTCAAGGCGCACATCCTAAACCTCTAAAAAACGCATGCACCTTAGAGTCTACATGCACGTTTGTTTGAATAAGCCTCACCTAGGTATATTAAGGCGCCAGGATTTGAGCCTCGATCGTAGACGCACTCTTAATAACATTGTGAATGACCTCAAAAAATAACAAAAGGAATAGAGATCTAAGGTTTTTTTCCTCTTTTCAAACAACTCGGTGCATAAAGCTCCATCTATGCACAGGGTCAATTAAGGGAATAGTTGGATCACTTTAGATCTACTTCATACAATCTTATCTTATATTATATAAGAAATTATTAGACAATTTGAACTCATGACCTCCAGGTCACATGACAACAATTCTACCAGTTGTGTTAAGGCTTATCTTCAATAAAAATTTAAGATTGGGATAATAAAAGTGAAAAGACAATGGCAAATGGTTTTTTCCTAGCTTTTGGTAGGTGAGTTCCATTAAAACCATACCATCACTATTGGCATTCAAGCTAATTCAGGTAACATGATGGTAGTCACAGATATCAAAGGAACTTTGTCTCTAGTTTGAACATATTCCATACCCAACAACATAAAAGTGAGGAAATAAATACATTGCCATTCCATAAATCCCAGGTGGTATATGTATATCAATCTTGATGGTCTTGGATTAAAAACTCATGAAGTTGATTGGTAAAGTTTTATGTTGCTACCAAAATGTTATCATTAAGGAGAGACAAATTGAATCAAAGCATCCTCAAAGGAAACAAAGCTAATAGTACCATAAGCTTGGTGGAATTATAATAGATTTTCTAGTTTTAGTTTAAATTTATTTGTATATTTCTTATTATTTGTAAGGTTATCATACACTGCCCTCTTTTAATCTTAAAGACTGCATGACAGGCATGTGACTATGAAAGACTTAAATGGTTTAAATATAATAGATTGACGGCTGAGATTAAAGGAGTTGATGTATCCCTAGAATAACAAGTATAAATTGGCCCTATGGATCCTTATTGACACCAATTTTGACAGCAGAATATTCAGATTATATGACGCTCATCCAGAACTTCGAAACTGGTTTCCTTGGTCGTTGGCATTCTTTTATATTGGCATAGGCTGGACATAATCTCTACTGCACAACACATATTCTCAGTGTTGCGTAATTGGCAGGTGCAAAAAATTAAATAGAGGACAGCAGAGGTGGTTTTCAGACCATTTGCAGAAGGCATATGATCATGTTAATCGATATTTTCCCATTTATACATCTGAATAAATGGGACTTCAAGTTCTTAATAAATGATTTGACAAAACATTGCTAAAGGATAGTCACAAGATTATTTCTTGTTCCCACATCCTTCGGCAACAGGACCTCATATCTTCTCTTCTATTTGTTTTGGTGACAGGAGCAGCCAGCCAAATCATGACAGGGGTGAGTAACAAGTCCATGAACTCTTCCCCGTGATGAGTTATCTTTTGGAAGGGGCAAAAGCAACAAGTCTCCTTGTCGATAAGTGCGTTCCTTTCATGTGAGGCAATCTTAGACATGAAGTCAAATCTAAGAAGTGGCATCGTTCAAAGATTTGAAGATTGAATGATGGGGATGTGTCTCTGTTGACAAGCATATTGGACATAATGGAAGTCCACTTCTGTTATCTGCTTAGCGCTTCTGTTGGGTCTAGATGAAGAGCTGAAGAGCTGAAGTGCCAAGGTATGAGGAAAACCGTATTAGAGAATTTTGCAAAGGTGCAAAAGACAATTATGTTATTAAATTAGTCATTATTAACCTAATCACTCAAGAATCTTTCACTTCAAATAGTTAAAATTAGTTATTAAATTGTAACCTAGTGGATGATAGAGAGAGGAGGAGGAAAGTGTTTGGGGGCTGTGAAAATTAGTTTTCATTCTTCTTCTCTTTAGATTTAAAAGTCTTACAAAACAAGGAAAAATGTAAAAGTGCCACAAGGACGAAATATGTGGCAATGAAGTACTAAACAAAGCACAAGAATTATGCTCAACATCAATACCTTTCAAGCCTCCACCTTTACTTTCTAATTTTCACTAGCTCTTATTTGTAAGATGAATTTTATTCAAAAACACTTTTAGAGTTGGGGGCACATGATAAGGGTCATTAGTTACAGTCACATAAGGTGTTCTTAGGAACTTTATGCTGTCAGTACTGTGCATGAGGTCCTTCCTGCAATATAAATAAGTGAAAGCGTGCTTTGGAAGATAATGTGGCGAGGGATAAACAATAGATAGCAGCTAAGCTAAATATGTGGTTCAGCATAATCTGAGGGCTCAGTTTAGATCCCTAGAAAGGTGAGGATAAACACGGAGTCAGACTATGTTTATTAGGGATTTTGCACCTTTCAATGTGGCAAAGGGAAATAGGGCTATTATACTGTGCATCTAGGCTAGCCGAAATTCAACTCGTTAAGGTCATTTTCAAGCTCTATTTGATATGATAATGAGCCAAGGCTAAACTTAATTTTTAGCTTGTTTTGCTGGCAAGACAAGCTTAAGCAACATACTACCCAATGCAAAGAACTCCTCTCAGTTAGAATCATTTGCAACCCAAAAAGGAATTTCTGCTTTCTCTTGGTATGATGGTGTAGAACAAGTCCCTCGAGGATTTCTTTCCTTTCTAACCAGCAGCTTCCATTAGGTTCATTTTTCGCTATTTGTTTAGAAGGGATAAAAAGGCATTGTTACGCTTGGGTGCCTCATGTCCATGTATGAATATAGTACCTGTTTGGATCCCAGTAGAAACTACTTTAGGAAAAATATTAAAAAAAATATTATCCCTGAAAAACTCCAAAAAGCTATTTATCTGGGTTAAGTTTCAATTCAACTACTTCAAACAAGTCCAAAAGTGAATTCAGCAAAAATTATAAATTATAGCATTTTCCAAAATACTTTTTAAAATAAAAAAGCACCTCAACAGCATCTTAATGCTTGGAATATCGATCTTCTCCAAGACACCAACTTCTCTGACATGCTAAATGATGTGTTTTAAAGAACTTGCGCAAGATGGATGCTCTCAAAAGGTAGGAGCCTTGCATCTGAATCCCAATATCATTGAGAAGTCCTTTAGGTGAGGGGATAGCATACACGATAGAAAGAAAATGCAGATTACCGATGTTTCACAAACATTCCTTCTTAGCAACAAAATTTTTTGGGGGAAGAATTTTGACCATCAATAGTCACCAGGACACATGGATATTTTAACAATTAAATGCTACTTTGAAAAAATGCACCATACGTTACTACACTCTTTTTGGGCAACATGACAGTCAGAATAATCATTTACTACAACAACAAAGCCTTATGTCGCATAATGAAACCATCTTTTTGTTGATAATGGAATTTATGAATTAGCAGCTCACCTGATGGACAAATAGTTGAATGTATGGTGGGACGCAAAATTTCAATCAGAAAATCAAGAATGTGATGTTCCAACTCTATTCACATTTTTTACTCAAGAAACTCATCTATCCTAACTATTTCTTTTTCCAGTTTACAGCATAACATTTTGCTAATATTTCTATCTTGTATTCTTGTTAGTTTGTTCAAGTATAGATTTCTATTGGTGACATTTTTTTTGTATGCAAATGCACCTGTTTTCCATCTCATGTACTTCATCTGTACTTATCACCAAACTTGTCATACTTATAACTGTCCTCATGAACAATGAGAATATCTTGTTTTAGACTCATTAAGTGACACCACCCCTCCTTTTCTTCACCAACATGAACCCACATAATAAGTATCTTTTCCCATTCCTTCTTTTTCCCACCTTTCCTTCCCTTCCATGTCTAGCTTCTTCATTTATATTTTTCTAATCCATTGTGGACCTTTTTCCTCTCCATGACACAAATAATAGAAATTTTATATCTCACCAGACAGGATAAAAATAAGGTAGAAATAGAGAGAACATCAAACCTTAAATTAGTTACTACCACAACAAGCAAGTCTGAACAAGAGTTGAAAAGTTAAGCAGAGATAATCTTAGTATTTCAGACCCAAAAAAGGGAAAAACCAAAAATCTTAGTAAAGTAAGATAAAGGCTAGCCATTGAAACAAGTAGTCTTGTTGGTTGGTTAAGTGGTCTAATTTTTTTCATGACATTGCTATAGGAATGCTAATCCATGTAAAACACAAAAAAATTTATTGTGGGATACACTGGAAGAAAAATCTGAACAAAGGCTCTCTCTTTGGATTGTCTAAGGATGGCCAGCTGACCGTTGCTAACAATCTGTTTCCAGCATCCCCACTGACTCTCTCTCTCTCACATCAGTTCTGCTGATGAACACTAGAGAAACTTATTAAGCATGTCCTTTAAGGCAGCAGCAAGGATTCCACAAAATTCCATTTGGTTATATGGAATATTGCCAGTTTGCCTATTGAATGATGTGGATTAGGTATGAATGACTTCTGTATGTCAAATCAAGCTATGTTGGGTTAGTCGTGGTGGAAATTTTCAATAGGAAAATATTAATTATTGAGAAAAGTTACTGAAGCTGTTTATGGAAGCTAATTTTTCTTCATTACCCCTACAATCAAATAGGAGTTATTGTGTGGGATTATGCAAGAATATTAAAAAAATGATGGGGTTACTTTCCCCATCCATTAGTTTTGATAATCCGCCAATGATTGTCTTTTTCTGCTGCTGCTGATGGTGTTAGGGGAACACTTTATAAAAATGGGATTTTCTAAGTGGCTTCATTTTACTTTGTTATTAGGGCTTCAGGAAGCTCTTGCTTCTTGTGAATATGATCTGGAAAGGGGTGCACCTCAAAAAATATCATCTTTTTTCAAAAGCTGCTTGGGAACAAAATCTTTCATTTGGACATATATTTGAAAAAAAAATACAAGTTTCTCCCATGCAAACCAGCGTGCCCTTTGTAGAAGCAATTTTGGATCAGTTAATCACTTATTTCAGCACTGCAAGATCTCCAGAATAACTTCGCTGCGGCTTGGAATTTACTGAGTGTCCTGATGGAGCTATCTGGTCTATTTAGGATGAAAAAAATACAATAATCTATTCGGATGGGAATCTCCCACTTATGAATTTGCAGCTTGGATTGGATCTTTTTCTTTATTCTTGGACAAATCCTCTTCCTTTCTCTGTTCATTGTTTCACAAAAAGTTTTGACTTGCTGTACTGAGGTGGCTAGGCTGCCCTTTTGCAATTAGTTATTTAGTGCCCCAACATCCCTGCTATCTGAATAAACTAATTTTAATGAACAATGAAAAAACAAAGAATTCAACCAAACTCCAAAAACCACAAATGCAATAATTGAAAACTGAAATCCTTCGTGAAAACAAAGTGGAGTTTCCAACAGAGAGAGAGAGAGAGAGAGAGATCCTTGGAATTATAAATGGAGAAAGGCAATTGTACTCTAAAAAGAAATGGGGGTAATTATGAGACTTGATACTAAAATTTAGAGAAGAAAGGTAGTTATGTCCAAAAAGAAATAACAATGTCAAATAAGATGACTTATTTTAATCTTACAAACAATATGTATGCTCACCTGCACTATAAAAACATCAGGGACAGGTATTCTGACACAAAGAAACCAAAGCAGCATAATGAACTGAACCAAAGGCTTGAGCAGAAGCATGAAGGGATACAGTATCTTGGGTAGTTTCTGTGGAACTGCTGGCCATTGCGCCTATGAAGTCAAAGAAGACTAGTTGGCAATATGATAGTATTAAGATGTGCATTTCAAAAGCATAGACCAGAGTACTACCAACTGGTGAATATGAATAGAAGGGTGCTCCAGAACTGCAGCATGTGGATCAGAACCTAACAATATTCAAGTCCATGAATGAGTGAACATGGCTGTTATTGTAGTGTAAGAAATTATTCAATAAACAAATTTCGCCTGCAAGATATGTCTTATGTTTTCCTTTATTACAACAAGTGAAGTATATAATACACGCAAGAAAAAAAATAAATAAGTAAAATTGACTTATGGTACACTTTGTTGAGGGCACATATTTCTCTCACAAAACGCTCGGGGGGGGGGGGGGGAAGAAAAGAAAGAAAAGCATTCATGTGAAGTTGAATACTACAAACATGTTGAAATTCAGATCATAGAGAAGCCATTTTGTCTGTCTGACTGACTAGCTAGAATCACTAGAGGCACCTAGTTAGCAGTTGGACAACTCTCCCTCACTTGTCGATGCCATGGTCCAAGCCAATTTATGTCAAAACCACTTCCCCACCACCATTAGAGATATTGCACAGAAAATGATAAATCCCAAAAAACAGGAAAGAGAGCTCCTATAATGACTAAAGAAATTGATCTACGTTAAACAGTCAGTTTGCAGGAGTGAAAAGGATTCTTCGATGACAAAAGAATTAATCTAATGGACAGATGGAAATATAAGATTTTGAAAATAAGGGAAATCAAGAGTTGACCTTACCAAGTCAAAATATTATATTGGCATTCTCTGCTTGTGGAAAATGCTTGCTCCTTCAATATGGTTATTCCACAGATCTATTAAGCTGTCAACAACAATTGCTTCAACAAGGAAGCCAGCATAACTTAACGACAATCAAGAAGTGTTCCTAATTGAGTAATATCATCAAAAGCTAGGGTCATGAAGGGGAGGCTCATGCAACGAAAAAGATATTGTTGCAATCAGATTGCATTAGAATAGGATTATAAGGAAATAAATTCAGCATAGACCTCTTATGGCCGACGTAGGGCAGGCCTGCTGCATTTTTGGCAGGTCCTGCAGTAACTTGAGAATGATTTCAGCTTAGCGAGTAGCTGACCTGAGGGGAAAATTTTCCTATTTACCTTCTCTAGCATTAACAGGTTACTGGATGATTGTATGATACCCCAAAACTCAACTAATGGAGCAAGGCTGCAATGAGTAACACCTGAGAATAGGTAGTAAAACATTGGTCTTGGCCGGACCAGAGGCAAAAGTGTCCAGCTTACAGCCTTAGCCAAGGGATGTTGATGTAACTTAGGATTAATTACTTGATACATTCACTCTTTTATTTTGAAACTTTCAAGAGGATATTTTAACACCTAATAATTGCGGGGAGGGAATTTTCTGCATTCGGTCAGCCATGATGCAAGTGCTGCCTGTTAGCTTAAGATTCCTTTAGTTATTTTGATGATTACAAGTAGATTTATTAAGATTACAATTTTAATGGATCAAATATATTTGAGTTTTAACTTATAAATTCTACAAAAAAATAATTGCTATGTACAAAAGCACAATAATGTTATGAAGTTAAGATTTATACATGTTACGGAATTAATTCAGTTTAAATTTTTATAGAGATCTTAAAATCTGAAAAATATCTTTTTTTATAGATACCAAATGAGTTTTTTGGGGATATATTATACAATACATTTGGATTTATATTTTGGGAATAATAATTATTTGAAGTTGGACAATCTACAAATATGGATGCTAAAAATTCAAACCGACAATATTGTAATATTTTGCAAATATCTCAATGTGATGTGTCTCTGAATCCGAGTTGTTATATGGATTAGGAAACAGTTGGATCTTCTACATCGGCTCGAACTTAAGCGGATCCGGTCTCCATCTCTACTAACTTGGGTCCTGCGCACCATAAACAACGAACAAGAAATCAAAGGATTAGTGAGACTCATTTCCTGATTTATCTTCCAATAATCAAGTCAGAAATCTTTCCCAATAGATAGAAAGATGCAGAAAGGATGTAAGAAAATGTGTTAATGCACTTGTGTGAGGGAAAGTGAGGTTTGTGAAGGATTGGGCTCCGATAATGCGCTCAACGGTGAGCGTCTTTGAGTACTGATAGAGTGCTAAGCTCCCGTGGTACGCTCGTCGTGAAATGGCTTTGTGAGCTAATGGAGGGCTAAGTTCCGACCGTGCATTCAACTGGGAGTGGTTTTGAGCGCTGACGAAGTACTAGGCTCTGGTGGTGCGCTCGGCAGGGAGAGACTTGCAAAACTGGAGAGAGAGAGAGAGAGAGAGGAAGAGCTGTGAGATCGAAAGAGATATTGGTTCTTTCTGAGCTCTTGTGTGCCGATTTGGATCCTCCCTTCCCCTGTGATGGTGAAGGGCATTTATAATGCTTCGCAGAGATGACATTGGCGCCAAAACTCGCGACAGGTGTCTTACTAGGATTTGCTAGCCTGTCCTGATGGTGGTCGTGGCCAACGTGTCAGTTGTCACCTTGCGGTGGTGGTGCGACCGCAAATAGTCCTTGGTGACACCCACCTGACTATTCCGGTGGGTGATTCGTCGAGGCCTACTGACAGCGGTAGCGGCCTGGCAATAGTAGCGCCTTTTCGAATCGTTGACCACGACCACCAATGACTGGCGTCTGCATTGACGGCTTCTACACTAGCTAGGCTATTGCTGCTAGGCTGAAGGGTTTCTCTATCGCGATTGGTCGCTTCGCAAGGGCTACTTACTAGGCCTAGTAAGTCGCTATCTCCATTGGCCCATTGTACGTTGCCGAGTCTGGCTTTATCGTTTGGGCCTTCTGGGCTCCAGTCGTTGTGAGGCTTTTCTTTGTGGATGCGCTTGGCTTGGACTTGGGCCGGTCCTTAGTAGAACTAGACCCATCACAATGTATAAAATTGATTTGACTTTGATTCAAATTTCAAATTAAAGTAGACTTGATGGCTTTTTAAAAATGTGTGATATATATTTTTTTGGACTTGTCAACTATGTGATATGATTTTTTTAAAGGCAACAAACAAATTCTGTGTGAATAATAAATACAATCTGACACAAATATAATTCTGAATTTTATGTCTCAAGCAATAACTTATTTGAATTTGATATTTTTTGTGGTGTAAAATTAGATATAATGATGATACTTCAAGGCTTTTGTAATTTTTTGAAGCTCAAGAACGACTACTTTCAGAATGTTCAATGTCATGCTTTAATGGTCCTTTGTAACCATGGGTTCCTCACTCTTATATTATATATAAGTTCTCTTCTTCACATTTGAAGACACCTTTGTTTTTAACCTAAAAAATCAGAGCAAATATTGAGAAATATTTATCTTCTCTTGTGTACAATATTTTTATATCATTGTTAATAGAAATTTATACTTCACTTGCTTATATTTGCCTTGAGAGAAAACCTTTTTTAATCAAATTCTAGTAAGAGTAAAAGAGTGAGTGTATCACTCTTGAAAGAAACCTCCATGGTTATAGTCTCAATTTGTATTGAAAGGTTTGATCTTTACCCAAGAAAAGAAGATTGGTTTAGTAGATTTGAACTCTCAAGCGTAATTTAGGGATTGAATGTAAACTCTACTAAATAAAAAATTAGGGTACCAAATGTCTCTCTCCACTCTTTATATATTTACCATATTTTATTTAACTTTATATATCAAATATTCTTACAAATCAAAAATATTAAAATTGTTAATTACCTAATTCACCCTCATCTTAAATTGATTAATGGGACAATACTGCAATGGATAATATAGAGCTCTAGATTATGTGAGCCACATAATTATGGATGATGCTAGCTACAAGAGGATGAATGGAGCTCTAGATCTCTCTACATATAGCACATCAAAACATGGGAAAAGATAGTTTTTTGTTTAAAAAAATCCCCGCTGATGTTTCTATTCCGACCTGTCACTGGTGGTATCACTTCTATAGTTTTATTATTGAAAGTAACATCATTTCAAGGAAAAAAAAAAAGAATTTATCAAGAGAGGAGCATAAGAGGTGGAAGAACTAGGACAAGGCATCCTCTGAGCTACTACAACTTGGGAAAAGATACTAAGAAAATACAGCAAAGATGTCAATTTTTGTGTAGTATATGGTGAAAAACTCCTTTGGAAGAACCGGAGCTCAACATTGTAGAAAATCAAAGAAATCAGCCATACCCCATAACAAATGGTTGGGCACCTGAAATTTAGGGCAGATGATGCAGCAATATAAAAAAGAGATTTGATCATGTTAGATAAATCAGCAATATAAAAAAGAGATTTGATTTGGTTGGTGGTAATAGAAGTGGAGATGCAGATTTTGAAAAACTGTTGTGGCCAAGAAGGGATTGACTATGCTTCAACTATCTGATGATGTTGCCTTACTGTGTAACCAGTGAAAGAATTGTTATAGATAACTCCATCTTAGTGCTCTATTGTGTAGTTTTTAGCACATTTGAACAAATAATAGGTTTTTCAATCATATTTTTGTCTTCATGGTCTGTAGTAAAGCAAATATATTAAATCCAAAATTACATCAAAGGGGTGTAACCCAAATACATAAGTATACTCTCCAGCCACACAAAGGAAAAGAAATCCAAAAAATAGATCCGCTGACATCCACATCTGCCAAAAAAATAACTGAAAAGACAAAACAAACGAAAGACATAAAAAAATCAATCATTCCCATGGTTCACATTCCACTCAAGTCTTTTGAGATCCCAAATTTTCCTTCATCTCTTCATGACCTTTTCTTACTTTTATAATCCTTAAGTTTCTCTAGTCACCTCAGTATCCTCAAAAAGCTTCATTGCACTGTCTTCATTTTTTGAGAAAGAAAATACACAAATAGTAGAAAGCATCCATCATTTCATGAAGACCTATCTCATAAACTTTTTTCTGCACTTGCAAAGCATTTTTCTCACTTCCTTAAAAATAGCTTTGTACATTTTCGAAAAGCATCACAGGATGTCCAACTCCAAATTAAGAACTGCAGCACACCCCTGAATAAAAAACAACTCACCTAAACCAGCAATTCACTCAAGCTCACTAGAAGCCAGTAAGTTCAAGAGGACCAACATTTTCTAGCAAAGTTCACTGACATAATCAAAAACAGCTCGAAACCTAACTGAAAAGACCATCATCACAAACAAACAGAGCCATCCATTCTTTTCTTTTGCAGGTAAAATAGGAAGCGGGTTGGGTGGGATCAAGCCCTAGCCAATGGCTAACAAATGGGAAGCCCATCAACAAGCCAAAGTTAATTCCGCAAACAACTGCATATTATTAACCTTTATGTGAAAAATCAGTGAATTATGCAATTTAATTTCTCATTAATGTTATATAAAACATACATAATTCATTACATGGTATTCTATGTTAGTATTTTATGGAGTCAAGCAATATCCATGGATATGAATATGTACAAAGATATGGACCAAAATATTAGCTCATCCAACCATTAGCTATGCGTACCTCCATATGCTACAATATCTACCTCGAGAGATGCCTGTCACACACACACACCAATAAGTCCACAAATTACTCAACCAAAACAAAATAACTGAAAAAAAGAATAAAGAAGTGACCTTGAACGAAAAATGGAAAATTACTTTTCACCTTCAGGTATCTAGAAGGTTCAAGTCTCAAAGAACATTATGAAGCTCGGGCTAATTTTCTGAATTATTAGGAAAACCATTAAAAAAATCAATCTTACTGAAGATAAGTTTGAAATCATACTTGGTTGAATTGCCTCCATAAGTGCTATTTCAGTAGCCTATGAATTTTAAAGCAAACTAATCATTTTCAAAATGCCTACTTTTTCCAACATTCGCATAATAAAACGAAGCCCACTAACACCGCAGAAGATAAAATCTGAAGTAAAGCCAAGCACCAATGCTGAGTGAAAGAGTAGCCTATATTCAATCCAAAACTCCTTGAATCCAGAATATAAATCAGATCCTTAAGAGAAGTCAAACAAACAGATAAGTATCGAAAAATTTAACAAACAGAAATTGACTAATACTGGGAACTATAAAATATCTACAAGTAATAAACGTGATCAAAGTTGCCAATGTTTTAAAAAGAAAATGAAGGATAAAATCACCTGGCGAGCAAGGGAGAGAGCATGATATTGCATTCGTGGACTACGACCTATATCCCCCAACACCACCACAGCGGCTCTTCCTCTTTTCCCCATTTCCCCCTTCGTCCCTCCTCCTCCTATCGATCAGAAGACCATTTCACAGTTGTGACGAAGATTAGCTTCTCAAAATCTCAGCAAAACTAAAGGAACGCTCAAATTCAATATCCAATAGTTAATGTTATTGAGAAATGGAAGTGAGAGTACCTCCTCTTCTGAAATTGGATTCAAATTCAAATTCAAACCTTAACGCCGAAATCCAATACGGATGATGACCAATCTGGCTGGAGATAAAGCGGTGACCAATGAATCGGCGATCGAAGATAGAGATAGAAGGTTGAGTATCGATGGGGTGAGTAACATGCAAGGAATGAATTATTCTGATCGAATAGATTGATCAAGATCAGAGGACGGGTTGGGGGTGACTCAGTGGTGGTTATTTTTATCAATATTTTAATTATTTATTATAAAATAAAT
>JAODPA010131907.1:0-16782 GCA_025585075.1 Nepenthes mirabilis | reverse complement strand
TTAAAAATATAAAACTTAAAAAGTGATGCGTCTTCGGATCCCAAGTTACCGTATGAATTAGGGAGCTGTTTGATCTCACTCGGTAGGCTGAATTGAAGCAAATTTGGTCTTCGTTTCTAGGAGTTTGAATCTTACACACTATAAAAAATAAACAAGAGGTTAGAAAATAGTAGGACTCGCTCCACAGTATATCTTATAATACTTAAGTCAAAAATCTTTCTTTACCGGAGTGAAAGGCGGAGGAATATATAACATATGGATGCAAGTGTTAAAAGGGGGACTTGAGTGTGTAATGGAAGACTTGGCTTCGAGAGGTGTACTCGGTTGGAAGCGGCTTTCAAAGAGCATGTTTTTAGGAAAGGCAGCTTTGCAATGGTTGTACTCGTCAGAGGAGTGGCTTTTCAGGACCCCATTGTGTATTAACAACTAAGTGAAAGGAGAATGTTCTGAATGTAAGGATTATTTGGTTGCCCAATTAAGGATTCGAGCTTCGATCCTCTCCCTCACAGATGAGGGGGTATATTTATAAAACAAGAGCTAGTTTAATTATCCTTGGGCCTCATGGCTGGTGATAGTTATGTACGCGGATTCGTTGAGCTGTGTCAGCAATCACGAGGAGCAGTCATGATAACCATTGCCGTTTGAAAATACTCACTCCATTATCAAAACGATTATGGGGGGTGCTATATGGTAATTGTCTTCTAAGAAGATTTGTTAAGCTACAACTGTCATTTTGGAAGTGATGTGCAATCGTGGGGGCGCAATTTCGGGCTGCATCGTGGTAAGTGCTGCTTGCCATTATCTACTGAGTTGTGAAGGCTATTGGCTGTTGAGTTAGAGGGATGACTATTAGGATGGTGCATCATGTACCCCTAATTGCCCATTTTTTATTAGGCGGTTCTGAATCAACCCATTTAGACCAACTGCGTTGCCGTATGGATCCTGGGTTTGGTAAGTGTCTTGCTGGGCTTCCATCTCTTGGGCCTTTCTTCCTCTAGTGAGTTGAGTTCTTGGGTCAGCTCAGGAATTGTCGTTTTCATCACTAGCCCCCTATATCAGGAGGTTTAAATTTTTAACTCATGGTATGTCCATTGATGGGCACTCAGCTATAGGCCTACATGCGCAT
Organism: Nepenthes mirabilis; assembly: GCA_025585075.1. NCBI lineage: Eukaryota > Viridiplantae > Streptophyta > Magnoliopsida > Caryophyllales > Nepenthaceae > Nepenthes > Nepenthes mirabilis. Next base: position 15,656 of record JAODPA010131907.1, on the reverse strand, counting down.
TCCTTCCCCAGGCAACCTGCTGTTTCATCGTCAAGTCGATTGGGATTTGATTCAATTTTCTATGGATTACGCTGGCGTGGGTTATTTCTCTCATTGATTGCCTTCTGATCTTCTTCTCAGCTATGAATGGAGGGGCTCTCTATGTATTGCATCACAAATCGTTTTCACTTGTCAAGCGGTGTGAGAGTTTGGAGCTAGCATGGAGCCTACGCTTCCATAAGCCGAGATCGGAGGAAGTTCTTCTTCAATGTTCGAAGGAAAAATTTGAGAGGTTTTGGGATTTTTTGGGCTCCAGTTTGCAGTAGCACACGATAGAGCCGAAGGAGGGAAGAGAGGAAGGAGAGGGAATATAAATGAAAGGGGAAAATCACCCGTCTTGATCCTATCAGAGTTACGGTAACTATAAATCGAGCTTAAGCAAGTGTATCGCAAATGTTATTTTCTACTTTTACAGCTTTTTTTAATATCTCAAAAATGGTATTTATACTCTAAAAGTATATTTCACCATGTTCTATATAAATAAAGCCTATTTCTGTAAATTGTTTGGACAGATTATATATATATATATACTGCAATATTTGACTTCAATTTCATAAAATTGCATGTATTTGGTGTCCATTTATTGTCCAAAAATTTTGACAAAATCCTAAGCACGAAATTGAAAGAATTTAACTGTCTTTATCAAAAATTTATGTTATAAAAAATTTAATCTGTATCGAGATAAAACTCCTGGTGTAATCTGTTTCTGAAAATTTTATACGGATTTATACTGATAAATCACTGTGGACTTCTGAAGCAAAACTGAAGGGTTAACTAAAATGTTTCTGACTGATTTTTGAGAACTGTGCTATTATAAGTTAAGAAAAATATTTCTGAAACTGTTAATTAGAACATAGGACTGATATACAGTTAGGTTAGGTTCTCCGATATACCTTCGAATGTTATGGTAATAATCGAGGATAATTCTGTCCATGGAGTTACATGTGGTCCGCCTTTCCTCAAGGCGTTAGTTTTAGAGGGTAGAATTCTGATGATCCACCATCCTTCGGGAGGTATTAGTGCATAATCCACCATCCTTCGGGAGGTATTTGTATATAGATCCCACGAGAAAGGATCTCCTGTTCCTGTCATTGGTCTTTGATTGTGTGGATTGAATACAATCTATCCTCGATGATTCACCCCCTCTGCTAGTAGGGTCTATTGGTTGGATCCTTTACTGATAGAAAATAAATTTTCTATATTTTATAGAATTGAGACCGATTTTTGCTTTCTGAAGCCTATTTTACTGGTTTATTATTAACGAAGTATGACTATATTGATTTATGATTTCCAAAGCTTGATTGTTTCTATTTTCTGGCAGTTCTGTAATCTTTTGCATTATATTCTGCTATAGTTTCTGTAAATCACTGTTTCATAGTTTTAATACTTTAATATGTAACTGTATTCATTTTACTGTATTCTGTTCTGCATGAAAGTTTTATTGTATGCCTGCATGTACCTTATTGGGTTTCGTCTCACTGTTTGCTATTTTGCCCCCTCCAGATAAGGATATAGAGAAGATATTGGATGATCATACATAGTTAGAACTAGCAAGGAAGATTCTGGAGTCTCGGTGAGGCCTCGAAGTCATCTTAAAGATTTTGGGAGATTTTATAGTTTTGCATGTCAATGTCTAAGTAAAGGATGGATTTATATATTGATAACTATTATGCATTCTGTATTCTGTTGAATCTATATTTATACTTCCGCAGGATTATGTTATTGATATAGTTGCTTCCGCTATTCTGATTATTGAATATGTATAGGTCCTAGATGACATCTCTCGTCTGAATTCTTTTATAGTGGATAGGGTTGTTAAATTAAAGCCATGGATGGCGCTTGTGGTCCTGTGCACACGTGTTGTAGGATATGAATTAAGATATTTGGATAGTTGCATGTTTGTACTGGTCTGATGGAACGAATTTTTTTTCTCAAAAGCTTCCGTCAAGATAAGAACAGGGTTAACTTACAAGGTAAGACTTCTGTAGAAATTTTGACAGAGTCACCTTTGTAACTGAATAAAATTCCAAAAAATACACCTTGTACGATCAACTATTACAAGCACACAACTAACAATTATCCACAATTTTTCCTACGGCATTCATACATAGGATCACATGTGCCATCCAAGACATAAATCTATAAAAAAAATGTTAGCTACATTAGCAGTTCAATAACGAGATGCCATCTAGGACCTGTACAGTGATCCAAAAGTTTAGAGCGGAAGCTAAACTATTAACCTGTAAAAGCATAGTTTTCTTTTACCATCTCATATATCATATGAATTCTATACAAAACCTACATGTGCATGAATATCCATATCCATAATACAAGATCAGTATAAAAAATCATATGATCAGACAAGTCTTTACGTCAACTGCTTTTCCAAAATAGCTCCAAATGCTTCAGGTCCTCAAAAGTGTTCAGAAATTTCTCTTTATTATTCTTTCTCATCAGGCACTAACTCTACAGTCTCATCTGGAGGGAGAAAAATAATAAAACAGTGAGCTGGGGCCCAGCAAGGTACATGCATATGAATGGTAAAACAATGATGCAGAACGGTCATATAACTGTGTAGAAACAGAATGGTCATACAAAACATAATCTAGAAAATAGAGAAGACATACTTTGACGATATTAAACCTCATAATTAGAAATCAGTAATCAATAAACTGTAAACTATAAACTGTGAACTGTAACTGTAATCGGTACACTGCAAATTGTAAATAGTAAGCTATAATTTGTTAACTTGTAAACGGTAACTGTAATCGGTAAACTTGTAAACGGTAACTGTAATCGGTAAACATGTAAATGGTAACTGTAATCGGTAAACTGTAAACGGTAAATTGTAACCAGTAACATAGCATAACTGTAACAGACCCTGTCAGTATACCCTACTAGCTGAGGGGGCGAATTATCGAGGATAGATTGTGTTCACTCCACATAATCCAAGGCCTATGACTGTAACATGTATATCGTATCCCGAGGGATTTCTGTATTGTGCGCCACCCGATGGTAGGCTTGTAACTATGGTTCCTCCTAATTTTAAAGCCCCGAGGAAGGGCGGACCACAAATAACTCCATGGATAGAGTTATCCTCGATTACCACCGTAAAGTCCTAAGGCATGTCGGAGAATCTATCCGAACTGTAGTCAGTCCCGGGTCTTAATTAACAGTAACGAAAATAACCTCTTTATTGAAAACCTTCTTTCATAATCATAGTTTCACAATTTACTTTCGGTTAACTTCAGAACATACGGTAACGGTCTAAAAACTCCTTCAGTTTTGCTTCAACGGTGCATGAAATTTTCATCGGTACAAGTCCATGCAAATTTTCAGAAACAAATTATGCAGGGAGCTTCTTTTCAATATCAATTAACTTTTATATAACAAGAGCTACGGTTAAAAATCATCAAAACCCCTTCATTTTCGTACTTAGGGGCTTCGCCAAAACTTTCGGACTCAAATCGATCTCTAAACATGTGCTTATTTATGAAATTAATGCCATAAATCCATACTCATACATTAAATCATGCAATTTAACATAAAATTTCCAACATTGTTGAGTTAGGGTTTCACACATACTTTCGGAACCAAATCGAACACTGTTTACATTCATGTACATGAATTCAAGTCAAAACTTGTAATAAACATGGGTAAACACAAAATCTAACTGAACAATCGAAGGAAATATTCTTCATTTACTTTAAACATGCATCAACATCATTTTAGAACATCTTTATCAACTTTAAAGCGAGAGGAAACAGTAAAAATGAAAAATAACGTCCGAAGTACACTTACCTTGGCCCGATCTACCGTTATTTTTACCGAGAGTGGATTGGAACAAGTGATTTCCCTTTCTCCTCTTCTCTTCTTCCTCTTCTTCCTTTCCTTCATGCGTGGTCTGCTCTCTCACTCTCACTTTTCCTTTTTCCCCTTCATTTTATAACAAAAACGAAGTCAGGACGCGGTAAAAGTCGGGGCCGTGCTCGAGCGCGGCTCGAGTACTCAGCGAGCGGCTACATTTTACTAAATGCACTCGAGTGCCCAGCGGGCGCACGGCGAGCGGCCTACATTCTGCTAAACGTGCTCGAGCGCCCAGCGAGTGCGGGGTGAGTAGGGCAGCTACTGGATTTTGCGCTCGCTGCAGCGCCTCGAGCGCACAGTAGGCGCCATACGGCTGCTTGCTGAACTCGGATATTTTTCCAACTTTTTACTTTCAACCATCATTTTTCACTATATGTTTGGTCTCTTAATGATACTCATCGTTCTAATTACTTCTAATTTTCACGTTTTTCAGTTCCGGGGCCTCGCACCCTCCCCCACTTAAAGAAATTTCATTCTCGAAATTAAATAAACTATATACCTCGAGAGAACAAGTGGGGATACTTGCTTTGGATCTCTTCTTCGTGTTCCCTAGTGGCCTCCTTCGGTAAATGATTTCTCCAAAGCACTTTCACTAGGGGGATGGTCTTCGTTCGCAACTTCTGATCCTTTCAATCTACAATTTGCAATGGTTCCTCAATGTAGGACAAATCCTTGTCAATAGCCAAAGATCTGTAGTCAATCATGTGCGCTGGATCATGGACATACTTTCAAAGTATTGATATATAAAACACATCATGTACGCCCGTCAGATTAGGTGGTAACGACAACCTATAGGCTACCTCCCCAATCTTTTCCAAAATCACAAAGGGGCCAATGAACCGTGGCTTCAGTTTCCCCTTCACTTCAAACCGGAACGTGCCCATGGATGGTGAGACCTTCAGAAACACAAGATCTCCTACCTCGAAACTCAATTCTATCCTTCGCCTATCCGCATTGCTTTTCTGTCGGCTCTGAGCAACCTTCAAATTATTATGAATCACCTTAATCTTCTCTACTGTTTCTTTCACAATCTCCGGGCCCAAAATCCTTTTGTCTCCAGTCTCTTCCCAGTGAATCGGCGACCTATACTTTCTCCCATACAATGCCTCAAAAAGTGCCATGCCGATACTAGTTTGATAGCTGTTATTATAAGCGAATTCAACTAGTGCGAGATAAGTATCCCAAGTTCCTTTCATCTCCAAAACAGAGGCCCTCAACATGTCCTCAAGGATCTGAATGGTACGCTCAGATGGGCCATCGGTCTGGGGGTGATACGTAGTGCTGAACTTCAACTCTGTCCCCAACTCCTTATGCAAGCTCTCCCAAAACCTCGAGACAAAACGTGGATCTCTATCAGACACAATGGAGGCAAAAACTCCATGAAGCCTTACGATCTCATTTACATACAACTGAGCCAGCCTATCACGCGAATAGGTCGTCTTGATCGCCAAGAAGTGGGCTGATTTTGTCAGCCGATCAACTATAACCCATATGGCGTCATGATTCCTAGGAGTCCTTGGCAAACCTGATACAAAGTCCATAATAATGTCCTCCCATTTCTAGCTTGGGATTGGCAATGGCTGTAACAGTCTAGAAGGTTTCCTCCTTTCAGCCTTCAGTTGTTGACATATCAGGCATTTCTCCACGTAAGCCACAATATCTCTCTTCATATTTCTCCACCAGCAGGTTTTCTTTAGATTCTGATACATTTTATTTGTCCCCGAGTGGATATTATATCGAGACCGGTGAGCCTCCTTCAAAATTTTCTCCTTCAACCCTTTATCATCCGGTACACATAATCGGTCTCTAAACCTTAACACACCATCAGCCCAAACGTTAAAATCAGCTCGAGACTATTTACTCAATTCACTAACAATATCCATGAGGAATGGATCATTCACCTGCTTCTCTTTAACTTTACTAATTACCTCCGGTTGAATCTGAAAGTACGACAGAAGCATTCTATCACCTTTGGCATAATGTTGGATATTTCACTGCTTCAGATCATCCAACATCTCCATCTGTTTGACCTACAGATATGCCACATAACCCGATTGGCAACTCAATGCGTCCGTAACTATGTTGGCCTTCCCTGGCTTATACTATATCTCGTAGTCATAGTCTTTCAAAAAATTGAGCCATCTCCTTTGCCTCATGTTGAGTTCCTTTTGCGAAAATAGGTACTTCAAACTTTTGTGGTCTGAATATACAAGGAACCTCTCACCATATAGATAATGTCTCCAAATTTTTAATGCAAAGACTACAGCAGCAAGCTCGAGGTCATGAGTAGGGTAATTTTTCTCATGCACCTTCAATTGCCTAGATCCATATGCCACGACTTTACCGTGCTGCATCAACACACAACCTAGACCCGCCTTAGAGGCATCGCAGTACACCTCAAAGCCTCCTCAACCCTTCGGAATGATCAGCACTGGAGCGGTAGTCAAATGATCCTCTAGCTCCTGGAAGCTTAGATCACACTCCTCTGTCTACACAAACTTAGCCTCTTTCTTCAGCAACCAAGTTAGAGGCATAGCAATCTGCGAGAAATTCTCTACAAAACGCCTGTAATATCCCGCCATGCCCAGAAAGCTTCTAATATCAGTCACAGAAGTTGGTCTACGCCAGTTTGTAACAGCCTCTACTTTCCTAGGTTCTATAGAAATGACACCATTAGAAATCACATGCCCTAAAAACATCACCTTCTCGAGCCAAAACTCATATTTACTCAACTTGGCATACAATCTTTCCTTGCGAAGCACTTGAAGTACTTTCCTCAAATGAATTTCGTATTCCTCATGATCCTTTGAATAAATCAAGATATCATCAATGATACCACTACAAATTTATCCAAGTACGGCCTAAACACCCTATTCATCAAATCCATAAAAGCAGCTGGAGCATTTGTAATACCAAAAGGCATAACAAGAAACTCATAGTGGCCATAACGTGTCCGAAAAGCTGTTTTAGCCACATCCACCGGCTTGATCCTCAATTGGTAATAATCGGACCTCAAATAAATCTTTGAAAACACTCGAGATCCTTGCAACTGATCAAATAAATCATCAATGTGCGGTAGAGGGTATTTATTTTTCATTGTGATTTTATTCAACTCACGATAGTCAACACACAACCTCAAAGACCCATCTTTCTTCCTCACAAACAGCACCGGTGCACCCCAAAGAGATACACTCGGTCTGATAAAGCCCTTGTCCAATAGCTCCTGTAATTGTAACTTTAACTCCTTCAATTCAGCCGAAGCCATATGATTGGGGGATTTAGAAACTGGACCAACACCAGGAACAACAACAATCTCAAACTCGATTTTTTAGTGTGGAGGAAATCTAGGTAACTCCTCTGTAAATACATCCTCAAAGTCACAAACAACCAGTATGTCCTTAGCCGGCACACTATGACTCCCAATAGTGCAAGCATATGCCAAGTAAGCTCTACATCCACTTCTCATCAAATGCTTAGCATGTAATGTAGAGATCAACACAGGCACCCCCTTTTTCTTAATGCCCTGAAAGAAAAAGGGCTCCATTCTGGGAAATTAAAATAAATCCACTTTAGAAAATAGTCAATATTGGCATGGTATTTAGCCAGCCAGTCCATCTTTAGAATCACATCAAAATCACCCATGTTCAACAACACTAAGTCTACAACCAAACGGTTCCCATTCACCTCAACTATACATCCCGAATACATAACATCCGTAATCACAGAGGATCCAGTGGGAGTACACATAGATAATTCACAATCCAAAAAGGGCCGATACAATACAGCGTGCATATCACGGGGAAATAAAGGAATGGGTAGACCCCGAGTCAAATAATATGGATGCAGAAACTCCACAAATAGAAAGGGTACCTTCCACAACATTCGGAGATGCCTCCGGATCTTGAATAGCTACCATAAAAGCCTTTGCCGAGACAGTAGGCTTCTTTCCTTCTAGCCATGGAGGTATCGGACAGTCCCTGTATACGTGGCCTTGCTGCCCATATCTGAAACACGCTCCTGACAACTTACGGCATACTTGTCCCAAATGTTTCCTCCCACAGAAGGTATAGTCTTCATCCGACGCTCTAGTACTGATTACTGACTGAGCCGGTACAATACTCTTTCCCTTGTCAGCCGCCTTAGTCTTCTTGGACGGTCCAGAAGACCCCACAGTTGATTTGGTACTCACTCCCGCTCAGCTAGCGGTCCGCTTTGTATAGAATCTCTCTGTTTCCGCCTCCTTCTCATAAATCACTGCTCTGTCTAGGATCTCGGCATAAGTTTGGAGCTTTAAAACAGACAATAACTTTCTAATGTCATCCCGTAACCCTTGCAGGAACTTCTACGCTTTCCTCTGCTCATCCTCTACGTAGAAAGGTGCAAAATGGGACAGCTCAGTGAACTTGGCATTATACTCTTTGACCGTCATGTTTCTTTGTCTCAATCTCATAAATTCTTGCTTCTTCTGATCTTGGAGACTGGATGGGAAGTACTTTTTCCAGAAATGCATCCTCAAACATTTCCTAGGTAATGGCTTCATTAGGCACTCCCATCGCCCTTTTCTGCATATCCCACCAACTATCAGCTTCACCTTCCAGTTTGTACGCCGCAAAGGTAACCTTTTTTCGATTGGTATAGCCACGCACAGTGAATATCTTCTTTATCCTTTTCAACCACACGTCTGCTTCAGCCGGATCCGGCTTTCCTAGGAAGCCCGGTGCTTGTTCAGCTGTGAATCTATCATATGTCATAGGATCAAGAAGTATCGGAGCTGGCTCAGGTGCAGGAATCGGAGCCATATGCTTTTGCTTGACAGATTCTACTACATTTGTCATCCTCTCAAATAGATCAATATAAGCGGCCTCTCTATCATAGGGCATGCTAGCGCCACCGCAGTCATTCCTTCTATCGCTTCTACTTGCCATCCTATAATCAAGGCAAACATAAAGCTATAAGAACAATGATCCAATGGAATGAGAAAGAAATATTCAATAGCTTTAAGGAATTTCTAGCCCAACCTAAGAACAAATCTCTTAAGGATCCTAACTGTCTTAACTTCCTCTACTTATTCCTACAGGAATTCTATTCAGAGATTCAAACCTATGCTTCTACTTTTCGATCAATTAATTCCTAAGGCATCTCAATTCTCTGATACCAAATATGACGGAATAAAATTTTTTTTCTCAAAAGCTTCCGTCAAAACAAGAGCAGGGCTAACTTACAAGGTAAGACTTCTGTAGAAATTTCGACAGAGTCACCTTTGTAACTGAATGAAATTCTAAAAAATACACCCTGTATGATCAACTATTACAAGCACACAACTAACAATTATCCATAATTCTTCCTACGGCATTCATACATATGATCACATGTGCCATCCAAGGCATAAATCTATAAAAAAACGTTAGCTACACTAGCAGTTCAATAACGAGATGCCATCTAGGACCTGTACAGTATATCCAAAAGTTTAAAGCGGAAGCTAAACTATTAACCTGTAAAAGCATAGTTTTCTTTTACCATCTCATATATCATATGCATTCTATACAAAACCTACATGTGCATGAATATCCATAATACAAGATCAGTATAAAAAATCATATGATCAGACAAGTCTTTACGTCAACTGCTTTTCCAAAATAGCTCCAAATGCTTCAGCTCCTCAAAAGTCTTTAGAAATTTCTCTTGATTATTCTTTCTTATCAGGCACTAACTTTACAGTCTTATCTGGAGGGGAAAAAATAATAAAACAGTGAGCCGGGGTCCAGCAATGTACATGCATATGAATAGTAAAATAATGATGCAGAAGGGTCATATAACTGTGTAGAAACAGAACGGTCATACAAAATATAATCTAGAAAACAGAGAAGGCATACTTTGATGATATTAAACCTCATAATTAGAAATCAGTAATCGGTAAACTATAAACAATAAATTGTGAACTGTAATTGTAATCGGTACACTGTAAACTGTAAATGGTAAGCTATAATCGATAAACTGTAAACTGTAATCGGTAAACTTATAAACAGTAACTATAATCGGTAAACTTGTAAACGGTAACTGTAATCGGTAAACTGTAAATGGTAAACTGTAGAGGTTAACTGTAATCGGTAACATAGCATAATGGTAACAGACCTTGCCAGTATACTGTACTAGCTGAGGGGACGAATAATCGAGGATAGATTGTGTTCACTCCACACAATCCAAGGCCTATGACTGTAACATGTATATCCCATTTCGAGGGATCTCTGTACTGTGTGCCACCCGAAGGTAGGCCTATAACTGTGGTTCCTCCTGATTTTAACGCCCTAAAAAAGAGCGGACCATAAATAACTCCATGGACAGAGTTATCTTCGATTACTACCGTAAAGTCCTAAGGCATGCCAAAAATCTATCCGGACTGTAGTCAGTCCCGGGTGTTAATTAACAGTAACAGAAATAACCTCTTTATTGAAAACCTTCTTTCCTAATCATAGTTTCACAATTTACTTTCGGTTAACTTCAGAACATACGGTAACAATCTAAAAACTCATTCAGTTTTGCTTCAATGGTGCATAAAATTTTCATCGGTACAAGTCCGTGTAAATTTTCAGAAACAAATTATGCAAGGAGGTTCTTTTCAATATCAATTAACTTTTATATAACAGGAGCTATGTTTAAAAATCATCAAAACCCCTTCATTTTCGTACTTAGGGCTTTGCCAAAACTTTCGGATTTAAATCGATCTCTAAACATGTGCTTATTCATGAAATTAATGCTATAAATCCATACTCATACATTAAAACATGCAATTTAACATAAAATTCCCAATATTGTTGAGTTAGGGTTTCACACATACTTTCGGAATCAAATCGAATACTATTTACATGTATGTACATGAATTCAAGCCAAAACTTGCAATAAACACGAGTAAACACAAAATCTAACCGAACAATCGAAGAAAACATGCTTCATTTACTTTAAACATGCATCAACATCATTTTAGAACATCTTTATCAACTTTAAAGTGAGAGGAAACGGTAAAAACGAAAAATAACATCCGAAGTACACTTGCCTTGGCCCGATCTACCGTCATTTTTTACCGAAAGTGGATTGGAACAAGTGATTTCCCTTTCTCCTCTTCTCTTCTTCCTCTTCTTCCTCTCCTTCATGCGTGGTCTGCTCTCTCTCTCTCTCCCTTTTCCTTTTTCACCTTTATTTTATAACAAAAACGAAGTAAGGATGTGGCAAAAGTCGGGACTACGCTCGAGCGCTCAGCGAGCGGCTACATTCTGCCAAATGCGCTCGAGCACCTAGCGAGCGCTCGATGAGCGGCCTACATTTTGCTAAACACGCTCGAGCACCCAGCGAGCGCGGGGCAGCTACTGGATTTTGCGCTTGCTGCAGCGCCTCGGGCGCACAATAGGCGCCACACGGCTGCTTGCTGAACTCGGATATTTTTCTAACTTTTTACTTTCAACCATCATTTTTCACTATATGTTTGGCCTCTTAATAACATTTATCGTTCTAATTACTTCCAATTTTTACGTTTTTCGGTTCCGGGGACTCACAATTGGTCTTGTGATTGTGTTGTGGTTATAAGTCTGAGGTTTAGATATCGAGTGTGATCTGTACCAGGTATTCATTACAGGATGTATTTTGGTTTCTATTTAATTTTAAATAGAACTCTATCAAATTTTTTACGAAATTACTGATTTAAACTTATGAATTTTGTTCAAAATCTGTCTGACGGAGGGTCCTATAGGATTTAGGATCTGTTCCATCACACTGGTTAGGGCTGAATTTAGCGTCGTATTCGGAATGGCTAGGTACAAGTATAAATCTTCGCCTTCTTATGGCGACGTCAGGAGAGGTGGGTCGGCGAGATATTCCTTTAGCTCTTCAAATGCCATTTGGTAGTTGGCTATCCATTGAAAGCCACTTGCCTTCATTTCTCTCAAGGCCTTAAAGGAGGAAACATACTTTTCTGCCAATTTTGTCAGGAATTAGGATAGTAATTAGGATAGTTCCGGTGAGCCTCTAGACTTCCTTCACGATTTGAGGTGGGCTTACATCTATGATGGCTTTTATTTTTTAAGGGTTCACTTTGATTCCTATTGAGAGACGATAAAGTTTAAGAACTTTTCAAAAGATACTCCAAATGCATACTTGGTTAGATTCAACTTCATCTGGTGTGACTGGAATATTCTGAAAGCCTCTCAAAGGTCATGAATATGCTCATTGGTCATTTTACTTTTAACAAGCATATCATCAACTTAAATCTCCATATTCCAATTGAATTGGGCCTCGAACATCTTGTTTATCAATTGCTAGTACGTGGCTCCTACGTTCTTCAGCCTGAAAGATATGACCTTATAATAGTACGTCTCCTGGTCCGTCATGAACGAAATAAATTTTTTATCATCTGGACTCATCTAGATTTTGTTGTAGTTCAAATAGGCATCCGTGAAGTTAAGCAGCTTGTATCCGGATGTGAAGTCTACCAATAGGTCAAACCTCGGAAGTGAGAAGCTATCTTTTGGACTTACTTTATTTATATCAGTAAAGTTGACACACATCTGTCACTTTTCATTGCTCTTTTTTTGACAAGGACCATGTTTGATAGAAAGTCTGGGCATTAGACTTCCCTTATAAAGCCTGCGTTGAGTAGCTTCTTCACTTCCTTGTGTATGGCAATTAACTTTTCAATGAAGTGGTTCCTCCGCTTTTACTTGACGGGTTTGTGATTGGGATTGAAACCTAACTTGTGGACCATTACTCCAATCGGTATCCCTAGTATGTCGACTGGTGTCCACGTAAAAATATTAGAGTTTTGTTAAAGGAAAGTTATTAGTTGGTTGCATAGTTGACCCGTCAGTAAGCTCCCAATTTGTATACATTTTTTGGGCTTATCTTAGTTCAGGGGATCTAGTTAGTCTACTCATCAGACTATGCTTGTTGCAGGGTCATTTCATCTCAGAGGTTGAAATCTTCAACGACTATTCGGGAGTCACCCAGGTGACTTTAGACAAATAACACATCTGGTTGGTGATCTAATCACCTACGACCTCCCCAATGCCGCATGCCATTAGGAACTTCTTTTTTAGATGAGGAATCAACGTCCTCACTCCAAACACTATTAAATAGGGCCAACCCAAAATAGTGCTGTAGACCGAGGGTAGGTTAACCACCAGAAATATGACCATGTGAGATGCTATATTTGGATACGTTCCTAGTGTGACCTCTAGTAGGATGGTCCTATGGATTGGGACATGTTCATTGTCCAGACCGTATAAAGGTCCCTCGAGTAATTTTATTTGATTTTTTTAATCCGAGCTTAAAGTAGGCATTGAGATATAGCAAAATCTTTGAGTTTCCATTATCAATAAAGACTTATTTCAATTAGTAATTAATGGTACCATCCAAAATGAGTGTGGATACAACTAAAGGGTCAAAATGGAGAGTTGTTATATGCGTCATATCATCATTACTAAAACTCATAATATCTTTCCTAACTCTTACCCTCAGCTTCTTACTGTTGGAAGCTTTTTCCCGGTGGTCTGAGATATTCCTCTTGGGTGGTGTCATGGTTACCATGTTGACTGCCCCAACTACAACCTAGCTCCTCGGCTTGTGCTACTACTCCAACTCATCTTTTTTCGCTCTGTTAGGTGCTCGAAGGAATCTGGTGAGGTGCCCTTTTCGAACAAGGGCCTATAGCTCTTTCTACAGCATTTGATTTCCTTGATACTGTGACCTAGAGATTGATCGTAGAAGCAATACTTAGGCTGATCTCCTCTCTCCTAGTTCTTGGGCTATTTTGGCTACTTTAAAAACTTCTCATCCTAGATCTGCATGAGGATGTTGGTCTGGGAGTCATTCTAAGCGGTTAGGTTCAGGGTCTGAACTCCCTTCAAATGCCCAGTTTCATCCTAGGCTGCTTCCTAGGATCTCGGGAGTTGATATTGTCTCCATTCCTCTTTCTCTTGTTTGTCAACCCCTAGGGGAGGTGGTTCATGCACTCTGGCCGCTTCACATCATTGGCCTCCTTTGTAGCTATGTATACGCAAGCAATGGTTCAACTTCTTGGAAGGTCTAGGGGTTTTGATGGACCAGGTGCATAACGAAGTCACTTGGCTACAAAGTCGCTTCAAATTTGTTCATCTTTATCTCATCGGTGAGCTTAGATATTTTTTGGGTCTTGGTGTTGAATCGGTTTAAGAAGCGCTTCAAACTTTTTCTTGGCCCTTGTCGGATATGGATAAGGTGCCAAGGCTACTTTTCCTCCCTTCAGCTGGAGGTGAATTGTGACAATAAGTTGTTGGTCAATTCCTAAAACGTCTAGATTGAATTTGGCTACAAGAGGTAGAACTAAATCCGAGTGTCACCCTTGAGGGTCACAGTCTAGGCTATGGAAGCCTAGTATGGTGCAGAAGTGATCTAGACGGTCTGTCGGATCAGAACTCTCATCGCAGGTTTCCTGGGTTGCCATCTTAAACTTATGAGGGAGTGGTTGCGTCTGAATCTCCATAAAAAATGGTGACCTTCTCAAGTTAGTGGAGTGTCTATCCACATTTCTTTGGAATACTTGCTACTCGATCTTTCTCATTCTTTCCTCCATATAACAGGAGAACACAATCCTTTTAGCGTTAAGGAAGGTTTTCAACTTCGAGTAGTTTGAAGATATGTGCTGGACCGAGCGGCAAGGGGCCCTCCTCAGACGGGTGTTGCACGAGGCTTCTTCCTGGGCTGGCGTCCTCTGGCCATCATGAGAGCGGTGTAGATTTTGCCACTTTGGGCTTTTATCCCACACTTCATGGCTCAGTTGGCCCTCTTGCCGTGTTTGGGCCTTGTTGCTTGTGGCCGCTCAGGTCTCAAGGTCGTCAGACTACTGGGTTTTCTTGGGTGGGGTTTCTCTTACTCTAGTTTCTCCTCTTGGAAGCTAATGTCTGGGAGATGAAGAAGGTAGGGCTAGTTGTTGACCATTTAGGTGGGTGTATAAGGTTTGGAGCAGCTTGGACATTGTGTCCATCTGGGTACTCGGCGTCCGCACATTAGTGGCCTGCTGTTCGTCCATAGGGCTATTGCAGAGGGGTCGTTGCCATGGGAGATGACATCTCTGACCGGTGCATTGGCTTGGGCTCTGGTGTTGACCATATTTGCTTACCATGGTTACGGGAATATGTCTTTTATCGACAGTTTCCATAGATGGTGCCAATGAAGTGTCTTTGGATTTGGGTCTTGTATGAATTAGGGAGCAATTTGATCTCACTCGGTAAGTTGAATTAAAACGGATCCGATCTTCATCTACTGAAACCTAGATCCTACACACCACAAAAAATAAATAAGAGGTTAGAAGATAGCGAGACTTACTCCCTGGTATATTCTCCAATGCTCAAGTCAAAATTCTTTCTTTGTTGGAGAAAAAGATGGAGGAATGTAAAACGCGTGGATGCAAGTGTGAAATGGGGATTTGAGAGTGTTATGGGGTACTTGGGTCTGACAGCTGCTTTAATATCCTAAATATTTTCTTATTTTAAGAGAATAAAATTGACAAATTAGTTTCAATAATTACTCTTAATTACTTTTGGGTTTAAAATCTTACAATTGGATTGATCTTTGGGTCCAATAAGTTTAGAAGAATTTGATCGATAAATTGGGTTTAAATACTTGGGCTATTAACTAAAATTTAGATTAATTAGTGAGATAGGCTAAGTTAATTACGAACCATTCTAACTAAATTAATATTAAATGTGTCTTTGTGTATTGAAACT